>VDFB02079122.1:0-35911 GCA_007258455.2 Sequoia sempervirens | reverse complement strand
AAGTTTTGTGAAATTACAATGAAATACAATGGAAGTTTGGAATAGTGTTTATTTCAAATATGCATGTAATTTACATTATGGAAAAGAAAAAATTATTGCTATGTTTGGCTTCATGATTTATTCACTTGTGGGTTAAAACTTAGGAAAAAATTCAAGTAGAACTTTCGGCATGTTACATGTGGTATCAAAGCCAGGTTTAGCTCTGGAACATATGAACTCATTATGTATGTAATATGTAAACCTTATCAATAGATAATGGTTGAAAAGTCTTTATGGCAATATGGCAAGGGAACGGAAACAAAAGGAAGTTAAGTCTCCTAGAAACTTGTTTAAAGTTTCAGACTAGGTAAGAATTTTCCCTGGAGTTGAAGACTCCTAAACCAAACAACTCATTAATATGAACCTTTTGGATTGCGGAAGATAGGTAGCAAG
The DNA here is from genome assembly GCA_007258455.2 of Sequoia sempervirens. Classification (NCBI taxonomy): domain Eukaryota; kingdom Viridiplantae; phylum Streptophyta; class Pinopsida; order Cupressales; family Cupressaceae; genus Sequoia; species Sequoia sempervirens. The sequence goes on along the minus strand of VDFB02079122.1, from coordinate 35,479 downwards.
GTTTAGTAGGAAGGATAAGGGCATTACTGATGGATACATTCAACCTATGAAATTGATTAAATGACTCTAAGGGATTGGAAGGATTGAAGTAATTTCCCTTATTCATAGCAACTTGAAGCTACGAAGAGTCAAGGATCTTTGGTTTTGGTAAGGATACTATGAGTCTTTGAATATGCTATATTGGAATAGAACTAATTGATAACATAAATTGGAAACTTTAGTCAAAGTAGGAAGTAAAAATTTTGAGAATCCAAATCAACTAGAAAGGTATCCAAGAGGTTGGATAACCCTTAACAAATCTGATTTAGTTCAAGATTAAGATCTTGCATATTGATTGAAGAGTGAAAATTTGATATCTTGGAATAAAGGTTAGAGACTAGAATGGTGAAGAAAGGGAAACAACTTAAAAATTTGAAGGTGAAATTCAATAAGATTCCATCAACTGGAATAGGTAAGGGAAAATTGGAGTTTTGATTAAGATGAGAAAAAGAAACCAAGCAAATTTAGAGTGTTAAGGGTTATAAAAAAAAAGTTACCAAGAATTGGGGAAAAATCATTTGGAAAGATGATTGCAAGTTGGGAATTGAAAAGTAAAACCGGACTAGTTCGACAAAGGCTCAGGTAGAGTATAGTTTTGTTAAAGTGTAGATTGAACTTACCAACTTGTCAACAAAAGTAAACTTATGTTTAGATGTTCCAAAAGGAAATTTGAAATGGAGGGACACTATGTGTCAAATAGAAAGAATAATTTGGAAACAACTCACAAAGGTGAGGACACAATTGATAAAAGGATCCTTAGGCAAGCTTGTTAACACATCAACAAAAGGTGCTTTGCAGATATTGGGATAATCTTCTACTATGGATAAATGATAATAGTTATATGAAAAAGAGAATTGGAATGAAATACTAGAGTACCTCTTAGTTTGTAAAGTAGTTGAATATTTATTAGATCTTGTTATGGTGGATCCAACCGTTAATTCTAAGAGATTAGAAGGCAATGATGAATCTAACTTTGGGAATGAAAAAGTATATTCAAGGCAAGTAAAAGTCAATCAACTATTCAAAGCCAACAACAAGGAATGATAAATCAATTCAATTTGGAGAGAGTGGGTGATCGTTAAAGAGATCAACTTTAAAGATGACCAATATTTTGGAAACACTAAGGGGGGAAGAAGGAGAGTAGATAGACTCAGATAAAATACCCCATACAATGAAATTTAATAATGAATTTTCAATTTGGAAGAACTTTTGACTTCTCTATAAGTCATGATTCAAGGACCTACAACTGAAGTCTTATATGACCACAACAATGTTGGAAAATTTAAGAGGTTAAGGTAATGGATTATTGGGGAAAGGTAGAGGGAAGGTCAAGGTTTATGACCAATGAGAAAGAAATATTTGTAACACAAATTCTATATGAAATCATTTTGGAAGAAGAAATTGTTAATATCATAGATACTTTGAAGAAAGGATAGGCAGTATGCTTAATCATGTAAGGAAAGAATATTGCATGTGAAAAAGAAAAGGGAAGAATTATATACTCATGATTTTGAGTTATCAAGAAATGTTCATGATTGAAAAACTAGGAAAGTAGTAATTGCTGACATCCTTTGGAAGACAATGTCAAGTCAACATGGTTAGACAAATTTTTTTACTTGAACTTGTATAAATGCTCATCGAAAGAAATAGATTGAGTTGGAAATTTGATTGCAACTTTGGGAAAAGATTAAGGGACGAAAGAAATCCAAGATATGGATGTCCTAAGAGGAAGAATTTTAGCTCTACCATCAATATTTAAATATTATATTTCAAGAATTGAATGTGGCATAAGTTCATAAAATAGGTTTCACTAGTCAAGATGGACTATTATGAACCAAAGAAGGAACCTACATGTACACAAATTTTGGGAGATTAAAAGAATGAATGAGGTAAATTGATGTCATACTTAGGACACCTAGTAATGACAAAATTATTTGATGAATGGGAAACCACTATAATCTGGAAAGGGGTAGAGTAAGACGTTGCAAGGTATTAGCAAGTTGACATCCAATATGCCAAAGGATGAAGACATGATGTCACCATCAACAAAACTTGTATACTTTTATGAAATTCCAATGAGGAAATGGTAGATTATTAGAATAATTTGATCTTTCTATGTCGATGGAACTAACATAATGTTATGGTGGGTAGACTCACCAAGGTAACCAATTTTGTTGGGAAATTTTATTTATAGGATATTAAGTCCAAAAAATTAAATTGTGTGAAATAGTTGCTTAATGTTTCTAGAAAGGTTATCTAAGATAAGTACAAGTAATGATAAGGTTTTGTGAAAACCAAGATTATCTTATGAGAAAATGAATTGAATGAATGCTGAAATTATTACTTTAAGATAGCCAGATAGGAAAAAGGGATAAACTAAATCTTGGAGGATTGGTAGAATACTTATATTACAATAAACTTCTATCATTGAGGTTAGGTCCATTATATGGGAAGAAGGATTGAATCTATATAAAGCTGAGATAAGCTAAGAAATAGGGTTAACCTTAGATAAAAAGGTTGTTAAGTGGAATAGTAGATCAAAAGGATAAGGGAAAACTTGTTGATACAAGCTTAAAAAATATGAAGTAGTATAATTATGCTTAAGGTAGATAAATGTGTTAGTGATGGACGGTCTCGACTATTGATTTTTCTGATGGTGTAAACACCAAAAGAAAAGATGGGACCCATGTGTAGTGTAAAATACACCAACATTCCTTATCTGTTTGGGTTACACTAAAGATAAATTCATTAGCCAATGAGAACGTGTTTTCCAGTCACTAGGGTATTGGTGTCATATAGGATATGGTCACTAATGTACTTATGAAGAACAAATGAGTTAGAATAATTATGATGTAAATTTTTTAAAGGGAATGTATACGTGAATTACACAAGTTCTTCCTGTACATCCACCATGGATGAGATTGCAAAATTTCATGTTCTGAGAGAAGAGTGTTATGTTATTAATAGAATATGCTTATTTCTTATATAATGAGAAAATTGAAGGAAAAAACCTTATTTGACTTTATATATATGTTAACGACTTAAAATCATCGGGGACAATGATTCACAAGGGGGGAAGTCTGTTACACCAGGTTTTTTGGTTACTGAGTTACTTTTACCTCCATGGGTGAAAAAGTTGCTAAATATAAAATGTGACTTTAATATGTTTGTTAGGTGAATGAGATATGGGAATATGCAATAAGATATTATTGATTTCAAAAGAATGAATATGTTTTGAATTGATGAAATTTCATGAAAGAATATGTATTGCAATGTGAACATTCTAATGCTTTGTTGATACAAATGTTTTATGATGCAAATATGAATTTCTAACTACCTTGGTGTTGCACTAAGCTATATGCAGAAACAAGTCGAGCCTTCAAAAGAGAGGGGAAGTATCACTTAGGAGAGGGGATTGGTCTAGTAACCTTTGATAAGACCTAAACTGAGTTTTCACACACTGACTTCTAGTTTAGTCAAGTTGATTCAATAGCTTGGGAAATGGTAAGTTACCTTAGTCTTGTTTGTGTATGAATTAAGAGAGGATATGGTATTGTTTGTGAGCATTCTTGATCTAGTCTAAGTGTTGAGTTTTTGTCAATTGTGGGTTCTTCTTAATGTGTTTACATTTGAACGATGAGATATATACATAAGATGTATATATACGTATACATGTACATGTCTATGATGAACTTAGGCACATAAGTAAATACGTACATAAGTATACATAGATAGACGTATCTATGTATGCTTATGGATGGAATACCCATATGTATGGCAATGCCAAATGGACAAGGAAACATATATATATACTTGATGTATATATATGTCAATCGATGTTCTATATGTGAACGCAATGTTAAATAAATATATTCGATATATATATATGTGTGTGTGTGTGTGTGTGTGTGTGTACTTACATATATATATTGATATAAGCATATGTATTGGCGTAATGGAAACGTCCATATGATTATATCAATAAATATATATAAATATACATATGTATGTATGTTTATATATTTACACATGTGCTTTATTATGAAATAAATGAATATAAGTATATGCATTCAAAAGTTGCATCCTATAATCATGTAAGTTTATATATTTGTGTCTATATATATATATTATATATAATATTATATATATATATAATATACATATTGATAGTGTTGTTTATATATTATAAATGTTAATAGCATTGTTTATACATTAAAGTGCATGAAATGTATGGAACACATTTCATATATGCCATATGTAAAGCGCAAAAATTAAAAGAGAAAGCACATAAAACTATAGGAATGTTTAATGTTTAAACATGTTGTGCAAATAGAGATTGCATTGCTATATTATGCGCAAAAATATAAAGCCAAGTAATACGTGGTAATAAAAATGTGGACAAAGTCAATACTTTGAGGTGATGCTATTTGAAACGCATAAATAAATTTGAATTAGTCTTGAAGCTAAAAGGCAGAATAAAGGAATAGAAAACATGGTGATTTGGTTGTGCCAAACTGAGAATAGCATGAACCAAGTAGAAGTCTAAACCTGCAATGCAAATTACAAATTGTGAAGCAATGATAAATATGGGAACTGGTCAAATAGGGAGCTGGCCAAATAAGTTGACTTGTAGGAGACAATCACCTTGAATTTCTACTTATCATTCTTGTTGTCCAATTGAATGGGGTGACTCATTCTCTTGGTTGAGTATGTGCTTTTTGTACATTGATTCAAGCTGCCATCTTTTATTGTTCTTGTCGAGTCAAACTTTCAGAGTTGAAAAGTGTCAATTTTAGCACCTTATTTCCAGCCTTTAGTTGTTCATCTTTCTGTATAAATAGATGTTCCTTTCACTTCAAAGGGGATGCATAAAATACATTCATATTTTCTCATTTTTCTATGGGTTACTTTGTTACATTTCCGAGTTTAGAGTATTGTGAGATTTGAGAGAGAGTTAGAGAGGTATGAGCATTGCAAGGTGAGAGTTGTCAAGTGAGGATAAAGAATAGGCAAAGGTTGATTAAAGAGGAGTTGCAAGCTGAATTTGAGAAGGTTGAGCTAGGAATCTAGAAATGTTAATTGGAGCTTATATCAAGCATGATAGTATCTATAACTTTGTCTTTTATGTTGGAAGTTTGAATAGAATTAATTGCTATGTTGGAAAGAACAGTTTTTGAGTATTTGTGAGGCTAGTTTACACTTGCATGATCTTGATTGTTACTTGCTTGAAAATCCTATTGTAATGGGTCAATACTTTTATATACCCTATATAGGAAAATATATGATGATGTTTCTATTTGGATTATACATAGTTAGTCTAAACTATACGTAGTGGAATGATATTTGAAATATGGTTTTCATCGATGTCTTGAGGTTAGCATTACAACAATAATGATGGCATGAAAGACATGTCGTCATTGATAGGATGTGACATCATGCAAACCATATTTTTAATCTATACATGTATGAACATTTGACCATTACTTTACTTTGATTGAAACCCTAGGTTGAGACTAACCTACTTGGTTGGGTTATTTATTTGATCTTTGTTTATAACACATGGGTTGAGATTAACCTATATGAATGGATTGATCATTGATTATTGATTTTATCTTTAATTGGAGTGAATTAATGTTGAAGACCTTATACTTTGGATTGAGATCATTTATTGAGAATATTATACTTTTGATTGTTGAAGAGTATACTTTTGAATGAGGTCATTTATTGACGGGTTTATACTTTTGGGAATCACACTCTTTTTATAGGCATAATTTTATTGTTGAGATATACTTTAGTTTATGAAGTTGTCATTATGAAGTTATTTGAAGTTAGAGCCATGAAGAGTCCATAGGAATTACTTAGTAGAAATGTCAAGGTAAATATAGAGAATAGGTTGTTTCTAGGGCTAATACAACCGAATGAAGGGAAATGCCTATGCATAGAATATGTGTGGTCATTAAAAATCAAGCTAGTAAGGTGTGTGAATAGGATGAATTTAACTCAAAATAACTGTATGGAATAATTTGGCCAAAGTAGTGTAAGTTGCCACTGTTTACACTGTCAATTCACTATGATCTAGTTAGGAATTCTATTCTAGGATTGTCATAGATGTAGGTTGTAGCCATTATATGGTAAAGTTCTAGTTTGTAGGACACAAAACCAAGCTTAGGAAAGGTCAATATTATGGGGTTATCTAAACAATCTCTTCGTCGAAGGGTAGGGCCATCTTACTTGATAGGTAGATGTGTGGGAGACTATAGTAAGTCCATGGTTGGCGGAAAAGCATTTGAGTGATGCTTCTCCTCATCAGTTGGTGGCCAAGATTTGAAGGGTGATTACTTGGACCATATGTATTTCTAATGTTGGAAGCTCAGAAGAGCTATGTATTTACTTTGTGCCCATTTATATGGAAGGATGTAAACATGAATGTTAAACTTGAGTTTATTCAATATGAAATTACAATAAAATGCAATGGAAGTTTGGAATAGTGTTTATTTTGAATGTGCATATAATTTACATTATAGAAAAGAAAAATTTATTGCTCTATTATGGCTTCATGATTTATTCACTTGTGGGTTAAAATTTAGGAAAAATTTCAAGTAGAATTTTGGGCATGTTACATATGTTTACTTTTATGGTTAGTGGTGTCTCAGGCACGGGGGTTGTATTGACGGAAAGGACTAGCTCAACCATGTAAAATGGTGTTATGGGCATTGAAACTCCTATATGTCTTCTAGTGGTTTTAGGTCCAGAACCTCAGGTAACACTCGGTCCAGAGTTGTATGAAGGGACATATGCTTCCACTATGTCAGTGATGCTTCAAAGAAGCTCTAGGTCCACCCGATCTTTTTGTAGCATATATCTCATTTCATTGATAAGCCTAGCAGCCCTAGCCATGTTTCATTCTTTTCCCAAATGGTTTGCAAGATCCAATAGCCTCCTACCTAGAGCAATGAGATGCTCCACAAGAATAGTAAGATCATCGTCCTCATTCAGAGGTGGGGCCGTAGGAGAGATGGGAGGGGTAGGAACACAAGTGGCTTCCCTGAGGAAGCTCCTCTCCATCTCTGAAATCATTTCTTAAGAAGTGAAACTAGTAGTGAAATAGGTAGTGAGACCAGTAGTGACCTTCGAGAAATCCATCTCTAGATGTCATACGCTTCTCCTAACAATGTACCCTAAAGTTGTAGATTGGGTCATAAAGCTTCACCAAATGCAAGTCTGCAACCTTCACAAGGTGCAAAAGGAAGAATCTCAACACAAAGAGACAAAAGCTATGATGTTCACATCAAGTTCATGAAAATGTAGAGGAGGGGGATCGATTGCTTAGGGACTCTAGGTCATGGGAGAGTCTAGAACAACAGGCTGCCCTGATCAACCTCAAGCTAGATGAATGAATTGGAAAGGTTTAAGGATTCAAGGGCTTAAAAGGAAGGACAAATGGTCTATCACTTTCCTCTTTCTAACTCGAGTGTTTCAAAGGATTAGGAGAGCAGGTTTTCAAGGTCCAAACTATAACTCAGACAACCTACTGCTAGAGGACTACAATGTGGATCATGGACTCCAACATGATGCACTGGGGTCTCAAGGATGCACTAGCATCCGTACAGACATAGAGTGTAAAGTACAATAAAAAACACCAAAAAACCTATTAACTACCTGATTAACAGAGTTCTATGCTACAACAGAGATAGAAAATGTAGAAATGATAGAAATAACAAGAAGAATATTTTAACAATACTAAGCTAGAATTTGATGAGAGAAAGGTGGAAGAGACAGACCTCCAAATCCGCAGGCTGAGGCCTTCAAGAGCTTCACTTGACGAGCAACCTGCACACTCAAGAATGAGAAAATGTTGGGGGATGTGTTTAGAGAACTACCTTAGTCAGTCCCCCACTTTGGTGTTTCCACCTCCAAGGACAACTAGATAGCAACAATTGTAGAAAGATGATAAAGAAAGTATAGAAATGGAAATACCAAACAATACACAAACAACAATATGCTACCACACAAGTAGATGATGCAAAAGTAAAAGGAAATGGATGGATATCACCTTCTCAACCACGTGCTCTCAAGGAAAATGGAGGAAGATGTGAGCTCGCAAGCTTTGTAAGGACAACACTATCGCAACAATGAAGAGGAGCCAACCAAGCAACATTTTGCAACTACAATAGTGGTGGTGAAATGTGAAGGAGCTAAAAGTGAGTATGTTTGAGCAAGAAGTTGTCACCAAGTGCGTAGAAGATTGAAGAAGATGGATTGAATGGAAGAAGCAACAATTCAAATGAAATAAGGCAAAAATCCTATTTGAAATCGATCAATAGAGCTGCAAATGTTACACTTCATGTCCAATGGAGGAGTGTAACGCCTCTATGGATTCCAGAGGTAGGAATCTTGTTAGGATGGAAGCACGTCGTGCTAGCGTCCTTGACATAAATTCCCTCACTGACACACAAATGAGCTACCGAGTGGATGGAAAATGGAAGCGGATGTGGAAAATACATCATTGCAATCACGTTTTCTAAGGTAAGGGATGTGTAAATGAGGAATTTGCAAGGGGTACAAATCCACACCATTACAAAATGTACACATGAAAGTACCTGCAAATAAAAAAGGTGTGCAAACTAAGACACACATGCATGTGGCAAGAATCACTAGGATTCAATGTTGTCGTGTAAGGAACACTCACTTGAAAAAGGTGTGATGGAAAAACAAAGATGCTACACAACCCCCCATGGTATTTTATAATATAATGTGAGTACAATAGGCACAACAAAATGTGTGAAAATCCTCAAAAAGATACACCAAAATGACACTTTGTCTTAGTACGTTTATAAAAGATAAATTATATACAAAATATGTTGAAAATACACAAATAGGATAGAATACTAGAAATACATGTAGAACTATTGGGATATGGTGTTGTACACCATTGCATAAATTGATTTATCATAATATTTTAATTAAATAATTATTTAGTTGTGATGGACCTTGGTGGTGTGGATAATCACACTAGGTAATTATTTGGAGACCACTTGATGTTGTATTGTAACATTGTATTATTATTTAATGTGTGGGAGACATGCGATAATAATTTAATATTGGGGAAATATTAAATAAAATGATGTCTTAGTACCCGATATTAAATAAAGGGTTAGTGGTTTTGTATTCACATGGTTGTATGGTACATGGTTCCACCTTACAACTAGTTGTATTTTGTGTGAGCTTGTGTCTATAAAAGCAAACACATGTGTAGTGGTTTAGGTTGGCTTAGTGGTTTGGATGTCATTATTGAGTCTTGTTGAGGAGTGCATTTGTGAAGCATGGCATGGGATGTGTGGATTCATGCTTGGACACACGAGAATGCATTGGAGGGCTTGATGCTTCAGAGGTGTTCATAGTAACTCTTGTATTTGCTTATTGCTAAATAATATGATGGAGTATGGATGCTTTTGGAGGTTGGGTTTTTCCAGGGTATATCTTGTGTCATATTTGATGGGTATGTTGTCTATTCTCTTGCATGTGGATTTTGAGCACTTATTTGCATTGTTATCTCTTTTGGGTTATGTGGAAATTGTCATTACATGGCTGCAAGTTTCCTTACAAGTGGTATCAAAGCTTTCATGGTTGAAGATTTTTTGTTATAACCGTAGGTTGAGAAAATGTTGGTTGAGTTTGAATCTATGCAATATATGAGAGAATGAAAGACATGGCAAGATATGAGGGTTTTTCAGGTTGTTTATTACAAATCTAAGGGTTTTGGGTTTGCTGTTATGATAGGTTTTTTATAGATTTGGGGTGCAAAAAATATTAGCTAAAAAGGGTTTCTTGGTTGTGCATTCAAATGACGGTTTTGTGAGGGAAATTTTGTGAATGACCTCCTAGGACAAAATGGACCTCATGGTTGGATTTAGGTGAATCTTGATATATAATTTTCCCTATTTTGGAGAAGTTGAAAAAAATGCAAATTTTTTTTAGTCAAACCCCCTTTTTGCCATTGTACAGTCAACAATACTATATTCAAAAAATCAAAAAATCAAAAAATCAAACTCACGTTGGATTAAAAATCACCCTACAAATAATAAAATAAAATAAAATAAAATATTGATTAAAATCAACATGTTAAAAGGTCTTATTGAAAAAAAAAGTAAAAATTATATATTATGGTGGGGAGGTGCAGACCCCCCCCCCCCCCGACCGACCACTGTACCTGCAAGTCTACAAGCAGAAGACCTGCCAATCGCAGGTTGCTGACAGGCTTGCAGTTGGGCACCGCCACTGTCCCCCTTTATGGGGTTTCTAAAATTAAAATTATTTTTTTTATATATATCGCCTATATTAAATAAATTCTGCCATATAAAAAGTTAAAACATATTTTTCAAAGGGCTGACCAAAATTTTTAAAATATGCAAAATTAAATTGAATTGAATTTTTGGTTCAGGTCCACCACCCAGGGAGCGACGCCACCTAGCCACCAGGGGTGGCTAAAATTTGTTTGCCTCATGTTCAAACTATGCTTTTGCTTCCGAGGGACATAACTTTCGCCCAAATTGTCAATTTTTGCTCTTCTTGGACTCATTGGAAAGATGACTCAGTTCTCTACATTGTGGTGCCAGATATTTTCATAGATTTTTCATTCTTGATAGTGTTTTGCTAGCTGAAAGTCAGGTGTTCATTTTGAACTTCAAGAGGTGATATTGGGTGCATACAGAGTCGAATTTTGGACTTCAAATAGTCGAAGGAAAGCTTGTTCATAGCACTACACAATGGATCAGGTTTGGAGCTTTTTTGACATGATTTATTTGTTGATATTTTATCATGAGCTGTTAATGGGTTATTTTGACTAGGGTGATACTATGAGCCTATGAATTGTCGAATCTAGAAGATTTGATGTTGGATTCATTGTATGCTCAGTTGTACATCTCAAATTATTTTCATTTGACATAGTTATTAGTATTTGGTTGGATTTGTATGCTTCATTGTTGTATCTACAATTTGTGCAACATTGTAGGCGGTCTATACTTATTGCACCTATGACTTGGACATGGGTTGTTTATACCCATAGATATTTCAGTGTTGATGCATTTTCAGTTTGGTGGCTTGGTTTAGCCACTTGGTTTGATGGTTTTGATGTCATTTTGAGGAGGTGAGATAGTATTACCAGGTACAGTCATGATGTGAGACCTATGTAGTTGACTATGTTATGCAGATATGTGGCACATGGTTGGATTGAGTTATTGGTACATTTGGTGGTGATCATAGTGTCATGGATGTTTCTTGTGCTTTAGGGACTTTGGAATGTCATGATGGTTTATGCAAGTGCATTGTTGGTGGTGTTGGATTGGATCCTAATTCAGATTGTGGCTATGTATCTTCTTGGTATGAGGATTATGGTTTACTTTGCGTTCTTTGTTGTGGAGTTCATGTTGCATTTGAGTTCTTTGATTGTGTGAGGGCCTTTGGTTGATCTTCATTAGGATATTGTTATCATGATGTTATTCATTGGTTATACACTTTCAGTGGGAGATTTTGATAGTGATGGTTTGGCGATTGTAGGTATCTTCTTGGCTTGGAGATCTTGGTTTCACTTGTATGGTACTAATATTGTAGTTGAGTGTGTGCAAACCTGTATGATCTTCATGGAGAGATGGTTGTCATGATTCCATGTGTAGCTCGTATGACAATTCAGTGGGAGTTGTTGGTAGTAGCGTGGATGCATCATTGGGTATTATTATCTTTATACATGATTGGAGATATGTTTTCTTGGTTTAGAGTGTTTTGATATTATGTCATGGTTTAATCTTGATGCGCGCTTAGAGTTTGGCATGGTACTTGTTCTCTTAAGACCAAGATGTGTATATGTTTTGGCGCATGTGATCTCCTAGGAGGAGATGGTTAGATCATGTTGTCATGTTTATGTTCCTGATTCATGATTGGAACTTTGACATTGATCATGTGTGGTTCTCTTTGTATTGGGTACATTGACCATTTGATTGATTACTTCATGATGGTGCTATATTGCATTTGGATTTTGGCATGGATTGATTGGTTACAGGTACTCATGGATATTGGGAGACTTAGGTGATGGTTGGAGTTCTCTTGTTATTAAAGACTTTTTCTTGAGACGGTAACTCTTTGGCAGTTTCAACAGGAAGATCGAGGAGCTTTCACCTGGTTATGGACTGATAGAGGAGATTGTTCTTGGAGTAAGTCATGATGGATTTGTTATCCTGGAGGAGCATTCTCATTCCCTACTCTTTGTCTACTCAACAGTTTATTATTTGAGAGGTATTTTCCCATTATATCTTTCAGATGTATTATGTTTCGTGCTTTGATTTCTCATGGGATTGAGTTGATTCATGGTGTTTTGGATACTCATTTGAGGATGGTTTAGCATGAGTTTATATGCTTTATATTTCATAGATATGGACCTTGAGCTATGGTTATTTAGTTCTAGAGGATTCATTTTGAGAGATGTTATGGCATGGTTATCTCCTTGTGCATTTGAGTTTATGATATTATTCTTTGATGAGGATTTTTAGGAGATGGTTTATAGGCTGATTTCTAGTTTTGCGGATGGTTACTATGAGTTTTATCTTCTTGATTAGAGAGGCTTAAATCCATGGTGGCATTGTTAAATTGATTCATATGTTGTACTTGATCTATGAGATTGAGTGTTATGGGTGTTGTTGAGGCTTTTAATTTTGGGTTGTTTAGGAGATCATACCTAACACAACATTACACTTTTGAGGTGTTGGTAGGAGGAAATTATGGTTTACAGGTTTCTCTCTTCATGGTTCCTTTCGTGGATGTTCATGTTCATATGATTTTGGGAGGATGGTGGCAACATGTTGTGAGAGATTATGTAGGTCTTTTGGTTGCATGTGTGGATCATTGTTATTGTTCTTGGTACTTCATGCTTTGATTTACTTATCACACCTTGATATAGTGTTGATTGCTAGACTTGATATGCTTTGACATTACCTATGCGGTGGGAGTTCCTGGACATGCATGCTCTTCATTGACAGGTTTGATACAAGGAGCTTGGTTGTATTTTACAGGTTACATATTTTATTGGCATGAGTTTGCAGATGCATTGATACCTTGGAGGTATGGATGGTTGGATGTATTAGCATGTGTTGTGGATGCTATTTCCAATCATGTGGGTTTTTTAGTTGAAAACAGCTTGGTTAGAGCATTTGTTATCACTTGCATTTGATGTTTGTGCTAATGGATTGCGCATCTTCACCTTGGCATGTTCTTTTTCTTCCACAGGTGGTGCGTTGGAGGATGAGAGGAGTTCTTGCTTGAGATAGTGGTCACTTTGTTCTTATTGCAGGTATCTTGATGGAGCATGAGAGCATGTTGGAGATTCATGTGGCTTCATGTATGGTTATGGTGATGTATTTCATGTATTGATCCCTTATGCAATGTATACAACAAGTGGGAGAATTTTGGGATATGGTGTTGTACACCATTGCATAAATTAATTTATCATAATATTGTAATTAAATAATTATTTAGTTGTGATACACCTTGGTGGTGTGGATAATAACACTAGGAAATTATTTGGGGACCACTTGATGTTGTATTGTAACATTGTATTATTATTTAATGTGTGGGAAACATGTGATAATAATTTATGTGTGTGTGTGAAATGTGAAAAGTTAGAATCAACACAAACCTTAATGAAATGATTTATATTGAAAGATTCAAAGCAAAGTAAACCATTCTAAGTTGCAATAAAGATAAATCTTCCAAGAACATCTCATTGTCCTCTATTCTTAAATGATTCTTTTTAACCTTTTTGGCCCTCATATTTCTATGTGCACAAAGGTTATTAGAATGACACTTAAGAAATGAGATTAGTATTCAACATGTAAGCTAATCTAATGCCTACATGAAACTATATGCAAACAATGATGATGAAGGCTATGATGAGTGAAGGATGATGTTGATGATAAATACACAAACTATGGTGGATACTATGGTAGTGATCTATCTAATTCTACGCATGATAATCCATATGCTCAAATGCAAACTTAAAATGAACTAATCTAAAATGAAACTATGATGCAAGATGGATGATAAAATGCAACTATGATGCAATACATTGATCTAAGATCTAAACATGATGCAAAACATGATATAAAAACTATCTATAAGACTCCAAGAATGCTCCAAGCTACAATGATAACTTTACTTCAAATGTGGATATCAAATACAAGGCCCAAGGGTTGTATTTATAGCCTTTTCCAAGCATATAGTGAGGTGGCAATAATCAATGGTCCAGATTGAATAAGAAGAATGGATGGTGAAGATGAAGAGAATAAAGATGTTGTCCCCTTGACCAAAGACAACATGCCATTTGGATGGAAGAATCTCTTGACCAATGGGAAACATGCCATTTGGATGGAAGATTCACGTGTGTGAAGAGAATACCATGTGCTTCCAAAATTGATGGAAGTGTGGGAGGAATAAATCATGTGCTACAAAAATGGGTGGAAGTGTGGGAAGAATAAGTCATGTGCTAAAAAAATAGTGGAAGTGTGGGAGGAAATGAGCCATGTGCTTTTTGAAATTAGTTGAAGATAGTTCTAATTAAAAATTAGAGTTATTTATTTTCATGTGACCTTCGTGAGGTGGCACAAAAAGTTGTAGAAATGTGCTCTAATTCCTAATTGGATTTAGTGAAGATTAATTAAATAAAACAAGTTTAGGGAAACTTGTTTATTTAATTAATTTAGAAGAATATGTTTTAGATTTGGAGAATTTAGAAAATGAACAATATAAATAAATTGAGCATTTATTTATATGTAGTTGGAATATTAATTAAATAGCTAGTATTTAATTAATTAAAGGTGATGACCGTTTTTAGGTGTATACATTTTTCCCCTCTTTGAAGTAATGTGTTTACATGTTGCTTCAAAGAAAAAATTGATAGTGGTGCTCAGAAAAGTTTTTAATGCTCTAGACGATGCCCCAGACGTTGATTTTCAGGTACTGCCGGATATATGCCCCCTCGAGAGATAAATCGGTAAAATGTGGAATTTTTTATGTTTTGTGGAGGATTTGACAATTGTGTGATGATGTTGTAGTGATGTGATGAGGATCCAACGTTAAACCAATGATACTTTGATGCCAGATACGATTTATCTCTCAAAATTTGATGTTTAAGCCATCAAGTGATGAAATGATTAATTGATGTCTCATTTTGCCTCCTTGTGTTTGATGTTTGATGATCACATTCAGCCAATTGATTTGATGATGTTGATATGATAATTGATGAGTGACCAATTGATAGGTGAGGATCAATGATAGATTGATGATTGACCTCATGATATGCGGGGATCAATGATAGATTGATGATTGACCTCATGATAGGCAAGGATCAATGATAGTTTGATTGATGAACCTCATGATAGGTGAGGTTGAATTGATTGATGAACCTCATGATAGGTGAGGTTGGATCGATTAATGAACCTCATGATAGGCGAGGTTGGATTGATTGATGAACCTCATGATAGGCGAGGATCAATGATAGGTTGATTGATGTCGATTGATTGATAAGAGTGCTGATTTGTGATATGTTATGATCATAGGAGGATTTATGCATCTAGTGTAGGTGGATTTAGATTTGATTGGGTGATGTGGTTTGACTTCTCTGATTGATTGATATGCCCTAGTATAGGATTGATTAATGTACTAAGACTTGATGATGTACTGAGACCTGATGTATACACTGATTCAGTTGAGACATTGATGATGTACCTCTTGATTTGAGACATTATGATACACTACCAGTTTTGATATTGATGTATCTCTCAATATTTGGATATCCTTCTACATTGCCATTATTTTGAGGTATATATGATATGCAGTGATGATGATGATTGATCTATGTGACCATGACGTTCATATGATGATGATCATGATGATTATGATGGATGCATTTGATTTCTATTATATGATGATGATGATATGCATTTAATTTCCATGTTCATGATGATGACCCTGATGTTATGATATGTTATGGATGCAGAAGATGATGCAATTGATGTGTTATGAGTCTATGATGCTTTATGAATGATGTATATGATACATGTGATGGATCCTATTATGCCAATGAAATATGATGCATTTTATAGTTTTGTTCTTTTCTCATGCAAATAAATGATGCAATGAATGGATGAATGTATGATCGTATGATGGTGCCTAGTTCTATGTTGTTATGATGTTTATATGATGATGATCATGATGATTATGCAATGATGAAGCTTATGTGATGATTTATTTTTGGGATGTATGCAACAATGATATGATAATGCACGGTTGATGAGTTGATCTACGATGTTTTGTAATGATGAATGATGATTATGTGATGTAAATGATTATGCAGATGATTATGTTCTAGGGTCTTAAGGTTAAATGAGTGAATATGTCCAACTTCCAAGAGTTGTGTAAAGAGTTTGTCGTCAATTGGTTCTTTGTTACATTAAGTTTTACAAAACCTGACACATCCCCAATTCTTTTAGAAATATGAAGAGAATCACTCATTTAAGCTTAGCGAACTGCTTCCCTAATGCCACTAAATGAAATGATTTTTGATTATGCAAATGAGATGCGATGGACATCATTTTTTAATTTTCTGATACAAATATTATGATATGATGAATGAATGTATGAATGATGTTGTAATGTTTTCTAATGTATGCAAATGGTGATGCAATTGATATGCGACTATATGATGTGTTTTTGTTTAATGTCAAGTGTACTCAATCCATTGATAAGAGAGATAACATCATTGTTGTAGCTTGGAAACTCCATAAATACAAATGCAAACAAACATGGATGCAATCTACTTTAACCATGCAGATCTCGTATGCAAAAGTTGTCATTCGTATCAGCCAATTTGTCATGCTTTTTTATCATCATTGGGCCTTTAAAATATTGAAAGTGAGTACAAGCATTAGTGGTACATTTAGACCATGATGACCTGAGTACTACTTCCATGATGTTTGATAGTGCAAGTTAACACAAGCATCTAAGTATAATTAAACTGAGATGACCTGAGTATTGTTTGCGTAAATAGACAAGAGTTAATCCTTTTCTTATGCAAATTCAGAATGTCATCACTGATACTTTGTAGCACACATCTCACGACAACTTGCACAATAATAATGATCAACTCACAGACAACAGACAAAGAAAAATCATACTCTTTCCTAGCTCCTCTAGTTTGATACATCATCGAGGGGCTCCCAAGATATGATAACAAAAATCAAAGTACAACAATTGAACCTTTGTGTTTAATGTGATAACCCATGATTCAGAAGAGCATCATCTTTTCAAATTTTTGATGTTTTTGGGATTTTTCGATTTTCCAATTTTTAGGTGTTTTTTGAGATTTTGACCAAGAACCTAACCTAAAGACCTATACTAGGGGCCTCAGGGGCTGATCAAAGATTAGCCTTTCCTACATTATACACACAGAGACCATGTAGTTCAACTCACTCAACCGATTTACAGGACCAAGATATGAACATACGAGAGACAACAACTAATTACAATGGATTGCTAAAGCACTTGACTTAGGGTGTCTCGGGGGCTGATCAAAGATTAGTCTTGCCTACGTTTAAGCTCAGAGACAATGTAGTTTGACAAGACGACTCTATTTTTGACTTTTTGACTAACTTTTTGACCTTTTTTTGGATTTTGATATGACATAGATGTTTGATGCATTTCTGATGGTGATTGATGTTCAATGCTAGGTTGTGTTATGATCATTGTTTTTGTTGCGTTTGTCTTCTTGTTGTTTGTCTATTGGTTCAATCTCAAAGTTTGTTTGCCCCTAGTGAGTACAAGATTTTTCCCCCAGTCTAGGGTGAGACACAACTGTGATTCCAGAATATGGACATGGTGCTTTTAAAGGATAGGCAGATGGATGGCGAAAGTGAACGGTTGACATGCTCAAATAGATGGAAAAGCTAACCTATCACAAATAGTACCTGTTGCCAAGTTTTCACTACTTGTTTTTATTGCACTTTTTCAAATTTTATGATTTTTTTTATCTTTTTTGATTTTTCACTTTTTTTTTTGTATTTTTGTATTTTTCTTATTGTTTTTGTTGTTACCAAGATGCCTATTTGCTAGGTTTTCATCAAGGCAACCATTTTTTTAGGTTATTTTTTGATGTTTTGGTATTTTTCAGGACCCTTCTCCGATGCACTAGATGATTCAAGTGTAGAAATTTTTGAGATGCAGGCTATTGAGGGATTCATCAAACAAATCCCCTTTTGGTGTAGACAACTGATATGCTCTTGATCTGAAGGCTGAGACAATGACAAAGAGACCTAGCCAGTTTGGTTCAAATTTCCCCTTCTTCTCTTGATCTTGTTGATTGTGGGGGTTCTCTTTCAAGACTAAATCGCCAACCTGAAATGTTCTAGGATTGACTCTATGGTTGTAGCTTCTGGATATCCTTTGCTGATATGCCTTGAGGTGATCTATTGCATGTTGACGATGCTCATCCAAGAGTTCCAATTCTTGTAACCTAGACACCTTGTGATCCTCATCTGAAATGATCCCTTTTAGTGACACTCAGAGTGATGGTAGCTCAACCTCAATGGGTAGAATGGCTTCTGAGCCATAGACTAAAGAATAGGGTGTTGCTCTCGCTAGGTACGAATACTGGTTTTGTAAGCCCATAGAGTAGGGTTCAATTGTACATTCCAGTCACATCCAGCATCGTTGACAATTTTCTTTAAGATCTTTAGGATAGTCTTGTTCGAAGCCTCTACTTAGCCATTTCCTTGAGGATAATAGGGTGTAGAAAACTAATGTTGGATATGAAATTTCTCACAAATTTCTTCAACATCTTAATTTTTGAAAGGTCATCCATTGTCAGTGATGATGGACTGAGGGATGCCATACCGACAAATGATGTAGTTCAAGATGAAAGATGAGATTTGTTTTCCTATGATGGTGGTTAGGGGAATTGCTTCAATCCACTTCGTAAAGTACTCTGTGGTTGTGATGATAAACTTGTGTCTGTTGGATGAAGATGGGTGTATTTTTCCTACGAGATCCAATCCCCACTGAAAAAAGGGCCATGTTGATGCAAAAGGGTGAATTTCTTGTGCTGGTGCATGGATTAGATTTCCATGAATCTAGCACTTTTGGCATTTCTTCAAAAATTGAAAAGAATCCTTCTCCATAGTCGGCTAGTAATATCCCAAACAAAGGAATTTCTTAGCTAGGGTTAAACCACTTGAATGAGTGCCACAAAAACCTTCATTTACTTCCCGTAAATCCGTTTCAGACTTGTCACATTCCATACATTAGAGGAGAGTTCCATCAAGACCTCATCAATAAAGGACATCCACGATAAGGGTGTGTTGGGCGGTTGGTGAATGAAGTTTCATTTTTTATTACGAGATAGGTCAGTAGGAAGGGTGTTATCATTTAGGTACATATAGATTTTCCCAAAGAGGGAAGTGTCAGCCTCAGCTAGATGGTAGATAACTTGGGAAGTGTCATAAGATGGGTTGAACAGTTGTTCCACCATGAACTTGTAATGGGCTAGTTTCTCTAGAATCTGCAAGAGAGAAGCAATGGTCGCCATGGCATTAGCGAATTTGTTGTCGTTTCGAGGAATTTGGTCAAATATTATTTCCACAAAGTACTTTTTGATGTCGTCAACCATTCTTTTGTAGGGCATCAACTTGTCATCCTTTGTTTGATAGTCATCGTTTACCTGATTAATGACTAGTTGTGAATCCCCATAGACATGCAACTCTGTGATCTTCCACTCAACTGTTACTTTGATTCCAATGATCAAGGCTTCATATTCGGTTGTGTTGTTGGTGCAAAGGAACATCAATATGTAAGACTTGGGAATGGTATGTCCTTGTGGCGAGATAAACAAAATTCTAGCTCTTGATCCATGTTGTGTATAAGAACCATCAAAGTATAAGACCCATTGTTGTGTGGATATTGTCAGGACTTCAGCATTTGGAAACTCAACATTCATGGGATGATTGTCCTGCAATGGTGCTTCAACTAACTGATCCACAATTATCAATATATTGGATGTCGAATTCACTCAGCATCATGACCCACTTGGCTAGTCTTCCAGTCAGATTAGCTTTGCTTAGAAGGTATTTCAATGGAGCCTATCTTGGATATCAATTTGATGGTATGGGTAAGCATGTAGTGTCACAATTGTTGGGTAGCGAACACTACTACTAGACAAGCCTTGTCAATGAAGGTGTAATTGATCTCATAGCCGTTTAAGGTTAAGCTGATGTAATATATTGCCCTTTCTTTTCCTGTTGAATCCTGTTGTGCTAACAAGACTCCCAATGATATTTCAGTTGTTGCTATGTATAATAAAAGTGGCTTTCCTTCTGCTGGTGGTATCAAGACAAGTGGACTCATTAGATATTGTTTTAATTGATTGAAGGCTCCTTCACATTTCTCATCCCATCGGAAAGATACATTCTTGTGGAGCAAGTGGTTGAAAGGATGGGTCTTGTCTACCAGTTGCGTAATAAATCTCCTGATAGATTGAAATCTCCCTTGCAAGGATTTGAGCTGGATAATGTTTTTAGGAGGAGACATCTCCATGATAGCTTTGACCTTTGCAGGGTCTACTTGAATGCCTTTAGCCAACACAATGTACCCCAAAATTTTAGACGATGTTATGCCAAATACAAATTTCTTGGGATTTAGTCTCACATTGAACTTCTCCAGCCTGGTGAAGATTTTATCTAAGATTTCCAACTGTCCTTCTTTGGTGTAGGATTTTTCCAATAGATCATCTACATATTCTCCATAAAAGTGTGCATCATGTCATGAAATATGGTGGTCATTTCTCTCTGATATGTGGCTCCAACATTTTTCAACCCGAATGGCATAACATTCCAACAAAAAGTACCCCAAGGACATGTGAAGGTAGTTTTATCTTGATCTTTAGGAGAAATTTTGATTTTATTATACCATGAAAATCCATCCATAAGTGAGAGCATTTCATGTCCAACATTCAAGTCCACGACGATGTCAATATTAGGCAGGGGAAAGTCATCTTTTGTGGCAAGCTTTATTGAGATCTCTGAAATCTGTGAAAATTCTGATGCTTTTGTCTTGTTTGGATATATGTACAATATTAGAAATCCACTCAGCATAGTCGATTGGTCTGATGAATCCAACATCCAATAACTTCTTCAGTTATGCTTTTACCAAGATGGCAATGTGGGGATGCATTTTCCTTAATTTCTATTTGACCGGTTTTACTCCTGCTGGTAGAGATAGGTGATGCATGATGAGTTCTGGATCAATCCATGGCATGTCAACATAAGACCAAGCAAAGTTGATTTGCTTTTCTATGAAGAATTTGATGAAGTATGGTTTTTCTTGATCTGTCAAGGATTCTACTAGATGGACAGTCTTCACTATTTCTTCATTGCCAATATTGATAGAATGGGTGGGTTCAACCAATATTTTAGATCGTTCTTGAAAGTGTTTGGGGAGTGTGTCAAATCTTCCATCCTTCAGCGCCTTAGAGAGGTTTTCACTGTTGGATACGCTCTTTGTTTTTACTCTTTTTGGATCTGATACTACCATTGAATGGTTTTCACCATCAGATCTATTCCATGTATTATTCATTTTGCAGCTAGAAAATTTGACACCCTCCTAGTTGGAAGCTTTGTTACGATGTTCAATGGTGGAATCTATTTTAGGATTGGTGGAATAGAGGAATTTGACAATGGCTTCGTCATTTGAAAAGAGGGGGATATCAGATGGCTTAGTTTGATCCCAATCTATCAATTCGAGATGTATCAAGGGTAAGGAGTCGTTGAATTGGCTAAATTCAGATGTAGTAAGAGTCCCAATGGTAATGTCTTTAGATTTTCCAATAGCGAAATCAATGTCTATAAGGTAACTCTCCTTCAAATTATCCGTTTCACTCCGAGTCTGATCATCTTTGTTGGAATCATCAATGTGTAGTGATCCTATTTCAAGCGGTCTATGACCTGAACTTTGACCCTCCTCGCGTATGGGTGTATACTTTTGGACTACATAAATTTCCTTATCATGACAAGACTCTTCAGATAACGAATCCAACTCATACTCATTTGAATCAATCTCATGAGTGGCACTAGCTTGTAGTTGTAGGATTCTTTCAACAACTTGTTGTCTGGTTTCTTCTCTGGATTCTTCTATATACCCCAATCTCGTTTTATCTTTGGCTTGCATGGTGACAGGTTGTATTGGTTCTATAATGCCTTCTTTCCTTTTACCGATAGGACCTTTTCCCTCATATCTCATCTTTTCCATGATTGTCTTTCCTTTTCCATACTGCTCTGTTCATTTATGGGAGGTAGATGCTTGTGGTGATTCTTCATCTTTGTACAACCAATTTAAAATCTCCTTGTCATCTGACTCATCCACTAATGTTCCTACTCTTACAAAGGTTCCATCAAATAGTGTGGTGGGTTGTGATGATTGTTGTCTTGATGTTGATGGTTGTCCATAGGACTTTGGAGAAGATGAAAGTTGTGATAAACATAAGGATTGCTGAAATGAGTATTCCCCCATGCCTTTTCCTTTCAATTGGATCTTGGTGAATTGTTTTGATAAGGATTCAAGTTGACTTTCCTAATTTTGTGGAGTAGGATTTGATGTACTTTCTTTACTTGAGGGATTAGCATCACCGATATCCTTATCCTTTGATTGGTCCTTTTTCTCAACCCACTTTGACAAGGAATTTAGTTGTTTCCCATCATTTGATAAACCCTGAATTGGAGCTTCCCTGTTGTGTGGTACAAAACCATCTTGAGTAGTCTTGAGGGTGTTACAATATTGGGGGTTGTTTGAATCAACTGCAATAGTGATTTCCTGCCCATTGAATGGGAACTTCAAACACTGGTGATATGTGGATGGCACTGCTTACATGTCATGAATCCAAGGTCTTCCCAAGAGTATGTTGTAGGTTAACTCTTTTTCTAACACCTGGCATACTATATCTCTGACAACTGGTCCCACTTGAATAGGTAGCACTATTAGCCCTTGTGAAGATCTCTCCTCGTCATCATATGCTTTTATTGTGATTTTCGTCTAGGATCAATAGCATTTTTTGAATAGCCTAGTGCATGAACAAGTTTCAAAGTACAGATATTCAGGCCAGCTCCTCCATCTATTAGGACACGTTTAACGCGGTGCTTGTGGATTAGGACCTTAATGTGTAGGGAAACATTGTGGGGATGATTGATAGATACATCATCATGTTTAGAAAAAGGATAAGTAGTGCGGTGTAGTCAAATGTCCCATCATAGTTTGGAATTGGCAAACCTCTAGATTGTTGGGTACCGTGGTGGCATCTAGATCTTGTTCCAAGATTTCCTTGTGATTAGGTGAAATCTTGAGAAGGTCTAATATGGATATTTGTGCTGGTATCTTTTGCAACTGATCCACTATGTTATATTGGGTTGCAGGGATAACAATTGATTTGGACATGGAAGGGGTAGCTCCTTTCAATGTTACCTTGGCTTGTCCTCATGTGATTGCATTGATGGGGGTGTTGTCGTGTTGTTCTCTGATTTTGATAATATTGATTTGATGTGAGGTAGTGTCAACATTATGGTGATGATTTTCAATTGCAATGATCTCTTGTTCATGTTCAATGGTGTTGTTGTTGGTTGAGTTATCATTTGCAATAAGATTTGATTTGTCATGGGTTGGATCATCAACTACCTCAATATGTAGAATGGTGGTGTCACAGACATATTTTATGTTCTTGCCCTTGGTATTTGATGACGAGGACTCTCCTTTCTCATATTTTGGTAGAGGGTTCTTGAACGCCCCATAGTCATTGATTGTCTGAGGTCCTACAAATATTGTCTTGTTTTCGATTAGATCTTGTATCAAGCGTTTCAATTGCATGCAATCATTGGTTTTATGTCCCTTGTTGTGGTGAAACTCACAGAAATGGGCCTTGTTCCACCATGGGGGTGTTGAAAAATGAGGTGTTTTCTTAGCTTAATACTCTGTAAAACTTTAATATTGCTGATCTAAGTAAGCTCTTTCTTTGTTACATATATTCTTTGTGGGTGATTATCTTGATTAATTCATTTTACTGTTGTAGAATGTAGACATAAGTTGATAGAAGAACTAGATAGGATATTAGAAAGATTACACAAGATGTACAGTGGAGAAACCCTTTCGGGAAAAAACTCCACCAAGAATTATTCTATTATTCAATCTCTGAATTACAATAGCTCCAATTCTTGCTTGAGAATGCTTCTTCTGTCTTTACCAATCTTCTTCACACCCGCAATAACAAACTCTCTCAACTCTATTCAACTTGCTTGAGATATATAGGCTTTAATCAACTTTGTAAATTTAACATGAGTTACAATTACAATGCACAAGCCCTATCCCTAAAAGGTACGCCATATCTCATGCAAATAGAGTTATCTTGTGAATAACAATGCTAAAACATGTGCTTCATCCATTTGGGTGTCCCAAATTGAAGCTACAACTCATCCTTCACTTTGGTGATAAATCCAAAGCTCTTCCTCAAAGTTGGTGCCCTTAAGTAATCCTACTTAACTGAGCCTTCAGAAATATCTTATCATGCATGAGAGGTAAATCCAATAAAGCATCTTGGGCATCCAAGTTGGCTCCAAGTGATTTATAGTTAACTGAAACATTTACTCAACACCATTCATGCAAGAATGGTCATCCCTTGTTAACTGGAGGTAGTCCATGTTATATGTCATACAACTCAAGTTATTAGCCATGCATTCCAAGTTAACTAAAGCTAACTACATGCAACTAAAAATAACCAACATGCATGAAACATGCACTTGAATGCAACTGAAGATAACTGAACCATAACTAAACTAAACTGAACTTCAAACATGCAAACATCAAATCCTAACTCCTAGGATCTTTACATGCAATCAGAAGTGTTATCTCTTACTCCGAATAGTTAATTGAACTCAAGGTGAGTGTCACCTTACCATGTGTGCACCCACATGCTCCTATTATTTAGGAATAACTACGAATGTCAATTTCATGATTTATTTCATCCAAATAATTAATCTCATCCTAATCTTAGTGTTTTTGAACACATTCCAAGAATCTAGGAGATACATGAAATAATTAATGTTTAGGATTCGCAATTAAATGGCATCCTATTTCCAACAGGGGGTTTAACTTGTGGTTCCCAATTTCTTGCTTTTGGTAAAGTTATGACCTTAGCTTCGAGAAGTTCTTTTAATGTTGATTGTGGTGATTGCCCAAAAGGTGTGAACCTCCTGCGATTTGACAATGCTCGACACGATGGTGTCCTAGATCCAGTATTACCTTGATTGTTGCCTTGGTTGACATTTTGGTTGTTGCCTGGATTGTTGTCTTGGTTCTTTCCTTGGTTACTTTTTTTATTGTTGGGGAGATTGTTATTCTAATTAGTTTTGGTGGCGGCTGCAGTTAGGTTGAATACAGGTTTTGCATTTTGACCTTCGACTGTACCATCGTGTTTCCAACATTTTTGTTTCGTTGCCAAAACTTAGGTTTGTCACTACTATTGTAATTGTTGGAGGGATTTGATGAGTTGTTTTCGTTGTATATCTTGATGACTCCTCTCTTGAATAAGGCATCCTCAATTTTAATACCATTCTCAATCAATTTTTTGAAGGTTGGGGGACATTGTAATTCCAATCTATAACTCATCTTGTCGTTAAGGTTGTCAATAAAGATTGCTATCTTTTCCTTTTCTGGTACGAGATGAGAATATTGTGAAAATAACCTTCTCCATTTTTGCAAGAACAAAAGGAATGATTCACCCTTCTTTTGTTTCAAGTTACAAAGATCTTTCATGGTGATGTCATGTTGGATGTTGTAATAATATTGGGTGATGAACTTGTTGACTAATTCCTCAAAGTTGTTAATTGGTGGGGTGAGTTTGGAGAACCATTCAAGACAATGTCCACCTAAGCTTCTTGGGAATAATCTCATCAAATAAGCTTCCTCATAGGAAAATTTGAGACTCATAGTTCTAAACTCTCTCACATGGTCTATTGGATCAGTTTTTCCATTGTATTTGTCGTACTTTGGGAACTCACAATGTTTGGGAAAGGGTATCGTGTGAATAATTTGATCAAATGGATAAGGACAAATGTCTTGGATCAAGTATCATTTTGAAGTTCCCTTTTGCATGTAAAACATTTGTTGTTGGAGGTTCTTTACTAGATGAGTCAAGGAAACTACTTGTTCAGGATCATTTTCGGACTTTTTGGGTAGTGCTTTCAATTGATTTATGTCAAAGTCTTTTGGTAATTTGGCACCTTGTTTGGCTAGCATAAGGAGGTATTTTTCCCCATTTATTTCAAAAATATTTTCTAAACACTTGTGGAAATTGGGGTCTTGTTCAGCATGTTGTACATTTTCTTCGGTTATTTCTTCCCTGTCAGTGTTGTTGAGTCCATGAAAAGGATTCTCTTCAGCCTCAACCACCATGGTGTTTTGTGTTTCACTATTTTGAGTTTCGGTGTTTTGAGTTTCAATGATCGGAGTTACAATGGTTGGAATTTCAATGTTCAAAATTTCAATGGTTGGAGTTTCAATGTTTGGCTCTTCAATGTTTGGATTTTCAAGTCCCTTTTCCTTGAGCTTTTGTTTTGGCAACCTTGTTTGAACGGGCATACAAGTGTTATAGTTTAGACTAAACTTTGATCTAGGTTTTGGAAAAGTACCAAGGATTACAACTAAGTCAAATAGAATGACGAATCCTAATGAGACTAAGTTGGATTTGACTATGTAGCTTCGTTTCGTGATGAGAGGATGATAAATCCTAATGATGAAACTAGGCCTAATAATCAAAGGTGTGATAAATATGATTATGTTGGTACTTTGTGATGTTAGATCTTGGTTTAGGTTGGAAAATTTCACTTGTAGAGGTCAATTTGAACAAGTTTATACTTCTAAGGTACCTAAGGAATGATCTTGGACTTGAGACAATTTCAAAGTTTTGGTTCAAACTATGAAATCGGCAATAAATGTTCTCCCTAAACGAGGTACTCAAATCTTTGGAAAAGTTGTAGATTTTGACAATTAGTAAAACATGTATAGTTTTGGATTGTTCTTGCAAGCCCTTTTGTAGAAATTGAAGGTCAACCTCTCTCTAAATTCGTAAAGTGTTGATAATCGTCTTTGATGTTCTTTTGGACTAAGAGGTATGGAATTTGGTTTCCGAATTTTGATCTTTTGTGAAATCATTTGGTAACATGTATGTTCAAACTCTGTTTTTCCTAAGGAATGGTTGAACACTTCTGAGGATTCCCAAGATGAGACTGATTGTCGGACAAGAGATGAACCTAGATCACTGTTTTGTGTTCTACAAAAGGTGCCAGAACAGAGACAAAAGGTGCTAGAACAAAGATAAAAGGTGTCAAAACAGAGACAAAAGGCACCAAAATAGAGACCAAAGGTGCCAAAACAGGTTCAAACTTGGTTTTTTGAAAGTTTCTTTGAAAATTTGCTTGGTTTTCCTGATTTTTCAATGGAGGACTTGGTTGTTTCACTAAATGCAATTCTGAATTAGGGTTTTCACTTTCAATACGTGACATTTTGTTTGTTTTGAAAACACTTGGATAAAAACACATCAAGCACATGTACACTCCTAAGGTTGTGAAAGACTGTATTCTTTTGGATTCCATGCGGGTTTTACCCCAACCACACTTTTTCTTAGCGGATGACTAGATGCTTGACCCCATTGGCTCCCCTCCACGACACTCACTTCTCGGGGCAGCCAAACACCAATACCCATGAATCTCCCATGGCATATTTTTCATCTCTACTAGGAATTGCGAGAATGTGGATGCCTTCGCAATGACTGTTACTACACCAAAGAATAGATAAAGGTTTTGGCCAAACTACAACAAGGGTTTTAGTAAGGACTTTTTGTTCATAGGGATTGAGCCATGCGGTGAGAGACCATTGCTTCCCTTATCGTTGGGACCAACCACGTGATACTGGCCTTTGTTCCAGTATCCTCACTTATATGTCGGTTGGAAATGCACTTGGCTTTAGTGTGTTATTGGCTGAGTCATTCCCTTGGGTGAGTACTTTTTCCCATAAGGTAGGCCCTCTAAGATAAAAAAAAAGAAGAAGCAAGAAAGTATACCCATAGTTTGATCAATCTTTATTCCACATGAATAAAGAGATAACACATGCCATATACTCCACTCACACTTGCACACAAAAAGTGAATTGGTCTAGCTTTTTGATCACCTAGTTAAGGGGAGAGAATATGCCTACCATCCGTCATGCATGAAAAACATGGTGTTCATTAACCCGTTAATTAAGCTATGTTCCTAACTTAACCAAAAGTAAACATGGTGTTCATTAACCTTTTAATCAAGCTATGTTCCTAACTTAACCAAAAGGAAACATGTAAATCACTTCCAGCCCCTGCAATTGTCAGTAGTTTGATAAGAGTGTCTTTGACAAGCATTTTTGGGAAACCTGCAAGTCAACAACACAAAGTATTAGCCCTTGAAAATTGAAAAAGGCGCCAAAACAAAGATAAAAGGTGCCAAAACAGAGACAAAAGGAACCAAAACAGAGATAGAGCAACCTATAATTGTGCAAAAGGTGTCAAAACAGAGACCAAAGGCACCAGAACAAAGACCAAAGGTGCTAGAACAGCCAAAATAGAGATAGAACAACCTAGAATGGTGCAAAAGGTGCCAAAATAGAGACCAAAGGTGCCAGAACAGAGACCAAAGGCGCCAGAACAAGTGTAAGAGGCTCCAAGAGGCTTCAAAATAGGTGCAAAAGGCTTCCAAGAGGTTCCAAGAGGCTCCAAGAGGCTCACGTTCGAACCTATGAACATAAATTTTCAAGCATGTTAGTGTAATAAATGGCATAAGGCCCTATGGTGGACGCCATTTTTTGTGTGTGTGTGTGAAATGTGAAAAGTTAGTATCAACACAAACCTTAATGAAACGATTTATATTGAAAGATTCAAAGCAAAATAAACTATTCTAAGTTGCAATAAATATAAATATTCTAAGAACGTCTCATTGTCCTCTATTCTTAAATGATTCTTTTTAACCTTTTTGGCCCTCATATTTCTATGTGCACAAAGGTTATTAGAATGACACTTAAGAAATGAGATTAGTATTCAACATGCAAGCTAATCTAATGCCTACATGAAACTATATGCAAACAATGATGATGAAGGCTATGATGAGTGAAGGATGATGTTGATGATAAATACACAAACGGTGGTGGATATTATGGTAGTGATCTATATGATTCTATGCAAGATACTCCATATGCTCAAAAGAAAACTTAAAATGAACTAATCTAAAATGCAACTATGATGCAATACATTGATCTAAGATCTAAACATGATGCAAAACATGATATAAAAACTATCTATAAGACTCCATGAATGCTCCAAGCTCCAATGATAACTTTACTTCAAATGTGGATATCAAATACAAGGCCCAAGGGTTGTATTTATAGCCTTTTCCAAGCATATAGTGAGGTGGAAATAATCAATGGTTCAGATCAAATAAGAAGAATGGATGGTGAAGATGAAGAGAATCAAGATGTTGTCCCTTGACCAAAGACAACATGCCATTTGGATGGAAGAATCTCTTGACCAATGGGAAACATGCCATTTGGATGGAAGATTCAAGTGTGTGAAGAGAAGACCATGTGCTTCCAAAATTGATGGAAGTGTAGGAGAAATAAATCATGTGCTACAAAAATGGGTGGAAGTGTGGGAAGAATAAGTCATGTGCTAAAAAATTAGTGGAAGTGTGGGAGGAAATGAGCCATGTGATTTTTGAAATGAGTTGAAGATAATTCTAATTAAAAATTAGAGTTATTTATTTTCATGTGACCTTCGTGAGGTGGCACAAAAAGTTGTAGAAATGTGCTCTAATTCCTAATTAGATTTAGTGAAGATTAATTAAATAAAACAAGTTTAGGGAACCTTGTTTATTTAATTAATTTAGAAGAATATGTTTTAGATTTGGAGAATTTGGAAAATGAACAATATAAATAAATTGAGCATTTATTTATATGTAGTTGGAATATTAATTAAATAGCTAGTATTTAATTAATTAAAGGTGATGACCGTTTTTGGTGTATACAATTTAATATTGAGAAAATAGTAAATAAAGTGATGTCTTAGTACCCAATATTAAATAAGGGGTTAGTGGTTTTGTATTCACATGGTTTTGTGGTACATGGTTTCACCTTACCAATAGTTGTATTTTGTATGAGCTTGTGTCTATAAAAGCAAACACAGGTGTACTGGTTTAGGTTGGTTGAGTGGTTTGACTGTCATTATTGAGTCTTTTTTAGGAGTGCATTTGTGAAGCATGACATGGGATGTGTTGATTCATGCTTGAACACATGGGAATGCATTGGAGGGCTTGATGCTTCAGAAGTGTTCATTGTAACTCTTGTATTTGCTTATTGCTAAATAATATAATGGAGTATGGATGCTTTTAGAGGCTAGGTTTTTCCCTCTTGAGAGTTTTCCCAGGGTATATCTTGTGTCATCTTTAATGGGTATGTTGTGTATTTTCTTGTGTGTGGATTCTAAGTACTTATTTTCATTGTTATCTCTTTTGGGTTATGTGGAAATTGTCATTAGATGGCTGCAAGTTTCCTTACAAGAACAACCTAAAACAAGTCATCCCGCACAAACAAAAAATTTCCAGGAGCTAAAACATTTAAGTAATTCACTAGAATGTGAAAACACAAAAAATTGAATAAAATGTACCTAGAGAAAATTTATAAAACATTGCATAAATGGTTGTGAAGAGCTCTGAAAACCATCCCAACACCGTTGGAATCGTAAAAAATGAAGAAACTAATCAAAATTTATGAGCTCAAGAGTGAAAATAACACATATGACTTTGAAAGGTTGTAGAATGCACCAGCATCAAAAAATGGTGATAAGACACACACCATTGGAAAGTACACAGAACCATCTTTCTGACGATATCTTTGCCCAATTTCAATATTGTACACCCAAGTTATGACCAAAAGAAGAAGAAAAAACTCTTTTAGGGCCAAAGGGGGCTTGAAAGGGGCCCTGACAGTAGTCTGTATCGATGATGTCATGTTGATGTTAGTATGACATTAGCAAAATATTTTGAGGAATATTCCTTAGTCATCAAAAAATAACTTTGGTGGCCAAAAAACTAAAAAATCATTGATATATGCCATACAAAAATGAAATATTTCCTTTGTGATTCACTTACCAGAAATTTATTGAAAATCGTAATCAACATCGAAAAAAAGCATGCCAAGAAAAATTTTGTGTCGTAGGGAAAGGGAAAAAATTGTCTGTCGATAGAATGGCAAAATTTTCCAGTATGAAATTTAAGGCCATTGGATGACCTGTTGTTGTCGGCAGACCTTAAGGCACCGACTAGGGGCGCTATGTATAGCGTTGACGCTATATATAACAGTAAGTGCTATATGTAGCACCAAGCTCTAACGACTTGGGGCACTTTTATTATATTTTTATTTTTTTGAAAAAATCCATATGTACATCCTAATAGGGGTCATATGGAGGCCCTTGTAAAAAAATTGTCTTAGAAACTCCCGATGGTGAAATAGGGTAAATTTATAGTCAAAATTCATTGAATCGACTTCCTGAATGCAATGGTGAGGTCATTTTCATGCCAAAGTGCACCAAACAATTTCCCAACTCCAAAATTTGTAAAAAGATATGAAGATTTCATATTTGAATCCATGTAACCCTAGTTGAAGAAAACCCTCAAAAATTGAGGAGTTTGTTGAATCCACGCTTTAATACCATGTTAGAATTGTGAACAAGCATGAGATGCAAGATCAAAAAATGAACAAAAACAACTTCCACACAAGAGAGTTGCAAACAATAATTTGCTATATCCTCAACAATAAAAAACTTACAGAATAAATTTCAAGAGTCTTCAAGAGTTCGAAGGATAATACAATGAGGGTGAGCGCTTTATAGGAGCAACCCTAAATGATAAAGGGATTAGATCATGAAAAGTTTTGTCATCTTATGTGATGATACATAATGATCTAATAAAAACTCACTCTAGTTAACAAAATAATCACTCCTAAGTTTAGCTTAAATGCATGAAATGAATTAGGCTAATAATCAATTAATTATTAGCTAATGCATGATTACTCTAACAAAACTCACTTGAGTCAAATTAGCCACAATGGAAGCCACCTTCAAATAAATTTCTAAGATCACAATGTGATCCACCATTGGGGAGGCAAAACAAGAAAATTCATCAACTAGAGAGTCAAAGATAGTGGAAGCATCCATAGTCAAATGATTAGGGAGGGAATTCCACCACCAAGTGGATAAGCTCACAAATCTATGGTGAGAACAAGGTCACTTAGAAGTAATATGTCCAATAGTGAAGCATCATCTACATTGGCATGATAGGCTCTCATAATCAAGAATGTGAATCCACTTCCTCTCATCAACCATCAAGACAACATCACATGAAGAGCCTTGGAAATGTTGATGTCCATCATAATACAAGTAAAAATAGAATGGCCAATATTAGACATTATTGAATCCACTTTCAAAAAATAATCAATAGCATTGTTGATATCCTTGGAGTAGGAATCTTTGCAAAGCTGGAGGGAGATTAGGAATATTGAGAGATTTTGCCTTAAGGTTGAATGAAGGAAACCACGATTTGAGAGAGGAAATGCTCACCCCAAATCCACAACCTTCCATCCAACGCTAACATTAAATTCTCCATAGATTGAAATCCCACAATAAAGAAGCTCTGAGCACAAAAATAAAGCTCAATTGGGCCACCAATGAGAGCCTCCAAGACTCTAGAACCCACTTACACAAGTTTGGGAGAGAAGGCCAAAAGTGATTACATCTACAAATCAAACTTCAACAAGCATAAAAAAATTGTTATCAAACACATCTTTCCCACATACCACACATAAGAATGTGAATAGGAAAGGGGCTAAGCTTTTCCACATTGAGAAAAATATGAAGAATCATCAAGAGCCCCCAATCCAATCAAGGCCGCATTGGATCATGCAAGATCCCTCTTGCTTGCACCTGCAACCACTAAAACATGACCAAGAGCCACAACACTATCATTGACACGAGTTGAAGCAATAGGATTAGATAGACCAACAATAAGAGATGCAACATTAAATGTAAGATATTCTATCACATTCAGTTGGATCATGATGATGATTCATTTCAAACAAACTTTCTCCATGTATATATGAAATACCCCATGCACTTAGATCATTAGTGTACAATATAATCTAAAAGAAATAGGTCATTTTCTTTATGTGATGAACATGAACAATGGAAAGTACATAATGTACCAACAATTGTTAAAAGTTTGGCCCATATTATTTAATTTCAAATATTGATCCTTTTGAGTATGGTGATTTATAATAGAGTGACCATTGTCTAACATTAGAATTAACATTGGAATTGAATATGAAGACATCATTTCAAGCTAGGGGTGCATTAAAAATACATATCATCTATGTTATTTAGATTATACAACTAATCCTTAAAAAATAATGATGTTATTGATTTCAAGAATAAACCATGCTCACAATAGTGTAGAAATGTATGAGTGGCAAGTTTTTTCAAGGTTAGTTCCAACACAAAATATACAATTATATGATATTTAAATACTTGGTCAAAGTGATTTTTACATGTGTGTAAATAGAAAAAGTATTTATGAACCTCTTAAGATGCTCATTCAAGGAAATGCCAAAATATAAATCTTACCATGTTAGTTGTATTAAGCATGCAATGCATAACAAATCATTCAATGGTGACTTTCTAATTGTTGTAACAACAAGATTTGTTGCTTTTAACATATGTGAAACTACAATTCACACATCCTTGAAAGATGCCTATTAAAAATTATCAACTTTTAAGTGGACAATTGTTAGCAACACCTTGAGAAGAGTTGAAGCATGTTCAATTTATTCTTATTGATGAAATTAACTTTTTTGGCCCCAAGTTGTTTGTTAATATCAACAACCACTTGAAACCATTGTTTTCCTTGCATGACACAAAAGATCTTTGTCAATGATCTCACACAGTTACCTCCAATGAAGGACACACACTCCACATAATTATTCTACTTCACATTTTAAACATTAATAGTGTAACCATACAACTTTTTGCATGTACAATTCTATTCTCCTTGCATATAGACAACACTTGTGATAAATCATTGTGATGCAGGGGCATCGCTCAGGTTGCAATTTTTGGTTTTATTTTATTTTGTTTTGCGGTTTTAACTCCTTGTTCCCTTTAACATGCGGCAAATTAAATGTGGCAGAAAGAAAATGAATCCTATTTTCTCATTGCATAATATAGCAATGGTAGTTACAACGGTTCAATAAGGGGAGAAAAGCATCAATATAGTTTTTGGTGTGAAATTTTTGGCCTGTGGAGAGGGGTCGATGGTTTTTGCTTTACATGAAGTGGAAAGCCGATTATGTAGAGAAAGAGGAGGCAAATTGTTCTTGCAAATAAAGGAAAGGAAACGATGGAGAGAGTTCTGCCAAGGAAGAAAGAGTTTGATGGTTTTGAAAGAGGCCAAGCAGTTTTGTGAATAAGGCAACGCTAAGAAAAGAGAATGAACGACAAAAGAGGAGTATTGATGGGTTGAGGGAAGCCGAACTAAGGTGACAGTAAGGGAAGATTGAGCAGAGGGTGGTGATTGGGTTGAAGATATTGAATATCGACTCATTCTAAATCTTTGCACACAAATTTTATACAACATTGTATATCTTTAAACTCTGTTTCTTTGTACTGGAGATTTTAAGTTTGGAATTCTAAATCAATAAACATATATTGTTTCATTCTTGGCTGTTCAAAAGCTTAGTTATTTTGCTACTCATTACCTGAATGTGGTTTGCCAAAGTTCCTAGCGCCCTTGGTAAGGAATCTGACTAATCGTTTGGAGTAGCTTACTGTAGCTTTTGTTTGTTGTTTCTTGTTGTCCTTTGATATTCGTAGTGTTTTTGCTTATTTGTAGTTAGTTTGCCATCATTTTGATATCAGAGCAGTAAGAAATTGGGAGTTTGGAGAAGTGGGCAATATGCCACCGAGGAGGATGAGAAGAGGAGGTGCTAGAGGTGGTGGTCGACGAGGCCATGAAGAAGGAATTTTGGAGATGTTGCAGAACTTGTTCGCAAGATTGGATGCCATGGAAGAAACACAACGAAGGGTAATCATTGTTGATGATGTGAGTGAAGTTGTGGAAGAAGAGAAACCACAAACTGAGGATGAAGCTCAAGAACCAAAAGAAGTGGAAAAAATATTGATAAAAGCAATGATGAAAGTGGGAGCCAAATCAAGAATAGAGGTCCCCACGTATTTTGGAAGCTTGAA
>VDFB02079121.1:0-10251 GCA_007258455.2 Sequoia sempervirens | reverse complement strand
ATGGCTACACTTGGAGAAACTGTGAACACAGAGGTTTTGATAAAAAGGTGTTGAGATCTCTCACACCAAGATGGAATCACGTTGCCATAATAATGGAAGAAAGTAAGGATTTGACAACCCTTCAATTCGATCACCTTGTTGGATCATTGATCTCACATGAAGAAAGATTAAAAGATTATTTTGGAGAAAGTATTGAGAAAGCCTTTTCCTCCAAAGTACAAATCACAAAGAATGATGATGGCAGCAGTAGTAGCAAAAGCAATCAAAGCCAAGGTAAAAGTCAAAATCAGAATAATTCAAGAGGTAGAGGCAGAAGTTTTTCAAGAGGAAGAGGTGGTTCAAGAGGCAAAGGTAGAGGAAGATTTGATAAAAGGAATGTTCAATGTTACCATTGTAATAGGTATGGACATTTTGAAAGAGAATGTAGACTAAAAGAAGGTAAAAATGTTAATTATGCTCAAGAAAGTTATGAAAATCCTCCAGATAATTTATTCTTATCTTATTCTAAAAGTGAAAATACTAGTAAAGATGTTTGGTACCTAGATTCTGGATGCTCTAACCATATGTCAGGAAATGGGAAGTTGTTTTCAACAAAGGATGAAAGTTTCAAGTCAAAGATTCAGCTCGGTGATGATAAATCATTAGTGGTTGCTACAAAAGGTGCTATGGAGGTCCACACAAAAGAAGGTATGAAGAGTGTTAAAGATATTTATTACACTCCTGAGTTAAAACATAATTTGTTAAGTGTTGGACAATTATGTGAGAAGAACTATAGAGTTGTCTTTGAAAATAAGAAATGTACAATTTTTGATAAGAGTCAGGGAAACAGAGTAGTCACAGTTGTTCCTATGATGAAAAATAGGATGTTCCCATTGAGATTTGGTGAACATAACAGCAGCCTTGCCAATATGGCATTTGAGGATACAAGTTGGCTA
The DNA here is from genome assembly GCA_007258455.2 of Sequoia sempervirens. Lineage (NCBI taxonomy): Eukaryota > Viridiplantae > Streptophyta > Pinopsida > Cupressales > Cupressaceae > Sequoia > Sequoia sempervirens. The sequence goes on along the minus strand of VDFB02079121.1, from coordinate 9,316 downwards.
TGGCATCTAAGGTATGGCCATTTAAACTTTCACAGTTTGAAGCTTTTGACCTCACAAGCGTTAGTTTCTGGTTTGCCCAAGGTTGAAGAGCACAAGGAGGTTTGTGAAGGATGTGCTAAAGGAAAGCATGCAAGGGAAAGGTTTCCAAAAGGCACTGCATGGAGGGCCCATTACCCCCTTCAACTTGTTCATTCAGATATCTGTGGACCGATGCAAACAAAGAGTTTGGGTAAGTCATCATATTTTATCACTTTTATTGATGATTACTCATGAAAATGTTGGGTGTATTTTTTGAAGGCTAAGGATGAAGCCCTTGATACATTCAAGAGGTTTAAAGCACTTGTGGAAAATGAGAAAGGGTGCAAAATCAAATGTTTAAGAACTGATCGTGGAGGAGAATTTTGTTCAAGAGCCTTTCAAGATTATTGTGATATGAATGGCATCAAGAGGCAGCTCACCACTCCATACACACCTCAACAGAATGGGGTAGCTGAAAGGAAAAACCGCACTGTGGTAGAAATGGCAAGGAGCATGTTACAAACCAAGGGATTGAGTAACTCTTATTGGGGAGATGCAGTTGCTACAGCAGTGTATATTCTCAATCGAAGTCCCACTAGTGCACTTGAGAAGATGACTCCTTATGAAGCATGGTATGAGAAAAGGCCTAATGTTAATCATTTTAGAGTTTTTGGTTGTTTAGCTTATGTTCATGTACCTGATCAGAATAGACAAAAGTTAGATGCAAAAAGTGAGTCATGTATTTTTGTTGGGTATAGTGAGGAAAGCAAAGCTTACAGGTTATATAATCCTCTCACTAATAAGCTTATTGTTTCAAGAGATGTGATTTTTGATGAAAGGGGAGTTTATGGTCATCAAAAAGGCCAAATGGAGAAGTCAAAATCTGTTTTGAATGATGATATTGATCATGAGCAGCCCACTAATGTTGTTGTTCCAATTGATTTCAATCCACCAAGTAGCCCCTCATCTAATTCTTCAAGTCCATCTTCAACTCCAAGTTCTAGAAGGAAGGTAAAAAGTTTGAGTGATATTTATCAAAGGAGTGCCAATCAAGCACATGAAGAAAATCCAATAGGTGAGACAGTTAATTTTGCTTTATTTACCAAGGCTGATTTTGAACCATCATGTTTTGAAGAAGCATGTACTAATGAGGTTTGGATGCAAGCAATGCAAGAAGAGATGGATTCCATTCATAGGAATGATACTTGGGAGCTTACAGAGCTTCCACATGACAAGAAGAAGATTGGCACCAAATGGATCTACAAGACTAAGCATAACAATGATGGAAGTGTTGAAAGGAATAAGGCAAGATTAGTTGCTAAAGGCTTCACACAGAAGTATGGGATTGACTATGAAGAGACGTTTGCACCAGTTGCAAGACAAGAGACCATTAGAATGCTGATTTCATTAGCAGCTCAAAATAATTGGAGCATACAACATATGGATGTGAAAAGTGCCTTCTTGAATGGGTACTTAGAAGAGGAAGTATATGTGGAACAGCCACAAGGTTTTCAAGTGGAAGGAAAAGAGAATCATGTCTACAAATTGAAGAAGGCTTTGTATGGCCTCAAGCAAGCACCAAGGGCATGGTATGCAAGAATTGATGGATACTTTCAAGAGAATGGCTTCAAGAGAAGTAAGAGTGAACCTACCCTTTACTACAAACAAGAAGGTAATGATATTCTTATTATAAGTTTGTATGTTGATGATTTGTTGTATATGGGTAGCAGTTCTAAGATGAAAGATGAGTTCAAAATTGCTATGATGAAAGAATTTGAAATGAAAGATCTTGGTCTCATGAAATATTTTTTAGGAATGGAGGTTTATCAATGTAAAAACGAAATTTTCATTTACCAAACCAAATATGCAAAAGATATGTTAAAGAAGTTTGACATGGTTGATTGTAAACCATACTCCACTCCAAGTGCTCATGGAGTTGTGTTGAGTAGGAATGATGGTGCTGAATTAGTTGATGAGACTGATTATAGAAGTATAGTTGGGAGTTTGATGTTTCTAACCCACACAAGGCCTGATATTGCATATTCAGTTTCACTTGTTTCAATGTATATGAAAAATCTTTCAGAAATACACATGAAGGCAGCTAAAAGAATTTTGAGGTATGTGAAAGGCACTCTAGATTTTGGTATTCATTACTACTCTTCTAAAAGGTTCAATCTTGTTGGCTTTAGTGATTCAGATTGGGGAGGTAGTATGGATGATCGTAAGTCTACATCTGTAAATTGTTTCTCCTTTGGTACTGGTTTGATTACTTGGAGTTCCAAGAAGCAAAGCATGGTTGCACTCTCATCCACAGAAGCAGAGTATGTTGCAGTCACCTCAGCGGGTACTCAAGCTCTTTGGCTTAGAAAAGTTTTAGAAGAAATTGGAGAGAAGCAGATTCAACCTACAGTGGTTTATTGTGACAATGTAAGTGCCATCAAGTTAGCAAAGAATCTGGTTCATCACAGTAGAACAAAGCATTTTGATTTGAAGTATCACTTCATCCGTGATTTAGTACAGAAGAAGGAAGTTGAATTGAAACACATCAGCACTCATGATCAGTTAGCAGACATCTTCACCAAAGCTGTTGCAAGAGATCAGTTTATGTTACTTCATGATCAGATCGTGAGCCCTCTTAGCATCAAGGGGAGTATGAAGTGTGTGATCAAAAATAATATGCGTAAATGAATTGAAATAAAATACTATTTAAGCACACCAATGAAACTTTAAATCAAAGGAAAACTGATAAAACAAAGTAAAACAAACTCTCAATGCAGCAGCTCCTTTGAAGACGTCCCATTGTCCTCTATCTCCAATATTTTTGCTAAAGCTCTCCAATTTGTATGCTAAGCTCCACAAAATGACTACTAAAGAACGAGATTTAAAAATAAATGCATAATATACTAAGAATGCAAGATTTTGAAGGTTGATAATGGAGGAATGTTGGTTGTTCACTTCAGCAACATAACGATATGGTAAAGGTTTGAAGGAGAATGATGGATGAAAGATAGAATATTTGAAGAATAATTTTGGCAGAGTGAGGACACTTAAGAATCAACCCCCTAAATGAATTGTGAGAGGTTGCATTTATAGAGTTTTCAAAAGCTTCTGATTGGCTGATATGATCAATGGCTATGATAATTCTTGACAAATCAAATGGCTGAAGAAGGATGAAACTGAAAAGAAAATAGAAGAAAACCTGAAAACAAGATTTTTCTATTTTTACGAAAGAGAAGAAGATAAGAAGATAAGAAATCATCTTTCTTTAAAAGAATAAAAGAAAGATTTAAAAGCTGATAAATAATGAATTAAAAATTCAATTATTTATTTATGGATGAAATTTAACTTTTTCTTAATTTAATTAAGCTTTTAAAAGCAGAAGAAAGTTTGTGATAAGAAGAAAGCTTTAATCAGGATTTTTAAAAAAAGCAAAAGATCTCATATTTAAATAAAATATTTAATTATGATATGAGAAGAAAACAAAAGATAATAAAATATCTAGTTGTGATTTAGAAAGAAAGCACAAGATCCTTTAATTAAATAAAGTTTATTTAATTAAATCACTTTTATGAAATTAATTAAATGAAACATTTAATTAATTAGAAGAAGAATTTAAAATAGAAGAAAGAGAAATATTTAAACTTAATTAAATCAAAAGATTTAATTTAAATTTAAACAATGATGTAATTAATTTAAATAAATAAAATGTATTTATTTAATTAATTAAAGTGGACATATGAAAATAATTAAATAAAATAAATTTATTTAATTATGGAAGGAATAGATGAATGACAATGTAATTAAATTAATTAAATTTAATCATGTAGAGGATTTTAGAAAATTAATTAAAATAATAAATATTTAATGAAATTGTGGGGATTATAGACATGACCATTTTTTATGCATTATACATTTTCCCTCTTTGAAGTGATGTGTGAAGCATTGCTTCAAAGAAAAATAAATTTTGTCCACGATATGTTTTAGGTTTTTATGGAGTAGCCCTCGAGAGGATAGGTGGGTTGGACAAACACATGTATTCTCTCGAAATGAAATGAAATGATAAAGGAGGGATAAGTTGAATGATGCAAGAGAGAATGTGGATGAAGGAGATGAAAGGATGCGCTATGCTGCAGTGAAAGTGAGCAACCATGATGTTTGATATAGCACTAGACGTTATGCACCAAGGTATAAGGACCAAGGTGATGATGTGTCTCGTGCCCCAGCGTAATACAACCTTGTCTAGATGTATGAGGAAGTAAACTTAGAGCATTAAAGTCCTAATGCACAAAAGGTATTATGTGACCTTAGATGCAAAGGATAATGCAAAAAGATATTCCAACACACACAAGATATGAATATTAGCTGGAATGATATGGATTTGATACAAATGCAAGATAAAATGATAACACACACAAGCAAGCATGCACAAATGATACAAAAACAAACAAGACATTGCCCCCATCAAGCCGTAAACTGTTGATTGATTGATTGATTGATGATGATAGTGTTGTCATTATGGGGAGCGACATGTCCCTAGAGCAACACAAGGATGATGATAATTGATTGATTGGTTGGTTGATTTGGTTTATGACAAGATTAGGATCAAGACCAAAGGATGTGATTGGATAATTTGACAAGATTGATTGACTTGATTGGTATGGATTAAGGATTGACTTGCATTTGGATATTTGCTTGGAATGTTTGAAGATGATTTGATTGAATTCAATGGTTTTGATGAAGATGATTGATTGGATGATAGGATGTGATGAATTGAATAGAAGAAGTGATGTGATTGGAATGATTTAGGTTGAAGTGATTTGATTAGATAATCAATTGATTGAATTGAAGAATTGATTTGATTGGAATGATTGTGATTGAGTGGATTGGTTGCAATGGTTTTGATGAAGATGATTGATTTGGTGGAATGGTTGAATGATTGGATAGAAGAATTGATGTGATTGAAATGATTTTATTGCTTGGATTTTTGTTGGATATTTGATTTTTTTTGTATTTTTTTTAGGACTTTTTCTGTTGTTTTTGTATTTCTTGGGACTTTTACGATTTTTTTTTTTTTTGTATTTCTTGGGACTTTTTGATTTTTGTATTTCTTGGAACTTTGATTTTTATATTTCTTAGGGCTTTTTATTGTTTGTATTTTTTTGAAATGTTTTGATTTTTTTGGATTTTTGAGAATATGTGGAGGTGTCAAAGGAGGAAAATTTGAGTAGCCTTTGTGCTAGATACCAATGACAAGGGGAAAACCAAGGCTAGGTGCAAGGAGATAAAGGGGATTGATGTATGAAAGGGTGGGTGATGGGATAAGGGATAAAAGGTTCATGATATATGGATGGATGGAAAGGATAAGTCATAGTGAATGAAATGGATGTATGTATCATAAGAGAGTAAGGATGTGATCTCCAAAGACTATGTTGCATAGGAATAACATGCCCCATTCTAGGTACAAGACTTAGGATTTTTCATGACAAAGCTTATGGCAATAGGATAATGATAGGATTGTTTGGAAGGATGAGTTATATCAAAAGATATCCAAAGCATGTTTCAACATTTTTCCCCTATATCTTCATCAAGATCAAAAGAAGAAGGGTGGATGAATGGACTCAATATAATAGGTATGTATGATGGCTAAAGATGGTAGGTAGGATGGAAATGATATGACATAAAGATAATAGGTTGGATAGATAAGACATTGTGCCCCAAGTGTAAGTGACATAGAAGATCAACCTACACATGACACCTATTTGCTAGGTTTTCATCATGGCACTTATCCAAAGGCGCCTATTTACCAGGTTTTCACCATTGGACAAAGGGATTTCTCTTTATTTTTTTATTTTTCTTTTTTCTTATCTTTTTGGATAGGAGGGAATATGGATAGGAGGGAATCAAGTGTCTAGTTGCATGAAAGGTGATAGTCCCACGAGGATAGTTGTCATTGCATGGACCATGTCAAATGCCATTATGCTCATAGATGTTGGTAAGGGATGACATGAAAGGGAGATGGAGTAGGTAGATGATGGATTATGATGTAGATTATGTCAGGAAAATGGTAGTGATTATATGGGACTTATGCAAAAGATGAATGGGGAGGCTTAGCCAAAATCATGGACCATAGGAAGATGATGGGGGAGATATGTAGGATAATGAGTGAAGGATGAGTAGAAGGAGTTGTGTGGATTTGTTGTGAAATGGAAGGGAACCATGACCAATGGTTGCACACACTGTGATAAACGTTGAAGCTTTTGATGTGGATGGGGTGTAGGAAGCAATGAAGATGTTTGCTTAGGAGGTGGAGAGTGTAGTGTTTTTGGTACACAAATAGATTTAGTATTGTTATGATTTTTATTTTTCTTGTGGGTTTTAGGAATTTGAGACTTTTGAATGGAATGAGAATGTGGGATGGAAGTGGATGGTTGGGATTTTTGTGATGTGGATGCCTCATTTAACTTGATTTCTTTTTTCTTAGGTACCCAAACCATTTTAGTTTTGGTCTTTACTTTTGGAGGTATGGGCTTATATACCTTTTTGGATGTATTTTGATTTGAATTTTTGTATTGATGTCCTAAGGCATGAGAACCCTTAGGATTTTTGACTTTATAAGTAGAGGCATTGAAATTATTGCTTTTGAATCCCATGGGTATGGTGGAATGAGTGGAAGCTTCATGTTTATACACTGTGTGCATTTGTTGGTCATGGTTAGGAATGTTAGGGTATTTATGGATGGAGGGATAAGGGGATTGGATAATGGGGATATTAGGTGTTGGGAGAAGTGGAGGTAGATTAGATGGAGGGATATTAGGAGTTGGAAGCAATGGTGGTAGAGTGGATCGAGGGATATTAGGAGTTGGAAGTACTGGTGGTAGAATGGATGGTGGAAGGTGTATGGTCACATGCTTTTGACATTTATAGGATGATGGTGGTGGAATGACAACATATGTTTTAGGCATATGATAGGCTTTATGATGGAAAGTGGACTTAGGAGGCGTGGAGGAAATACCAACATCTTTAGGTTGTTGTCCTTGGGGTGTAGGTCCAAGGCCATAAGAGCGTGGAGGGACTTTGACATGGACGGGCTCCAAAATATCTTGTTCATGAAGGTCTAGACCTTTATCTTGGTGGTTCATGTTTTGGAGTGTGCAATGGACAATGAGACTAGGTGTAGGTGGAACACTAGACATGAGTTCCTTAGTGGATGGAGAAGATGAAGCAAGGGAAGATAATGGTTTTTGTTGTTCTAAGGAGGAACATTCATGAATGAGGGTGGAAAGACCATCAGGATATGATGGAGGACTTGCAATGGGGTCGATAGTGGGTGATGGAGGATCATTAGGATCTTGATTAGCATTGTGTTCACTTAGATCCAATGTATTTGTTTGATCTTGTATGTGTTCTTGGGAGGCATATGTCTCATCAAGTGAAGTGGATGTTTGTGAATCATGGATGGGTGAGGTGGAAAGCTCTTGACCATGGAACGCATAAAGTTGGCTAAGAGGATCATCATGGTCTTCTTGATCATAAAAAGGGTCTTGATCAAAGATGGAAGGTTGATCATGAACAATATTAGGTATGTTATGAATGGAATCATTGGGTTGGTGTTGATCTTTATGTGGATGAGGGGGTAATGTTTCTGCATGTTTAGGATTGTGCTCTTGATATACCTCATGACTTATTTGAATGGAGGTGGAAGGGGATGACTCATGGAGAGACTTGTCATATTCTTGATGGTCAACAACATAGGAGCATGATAGAGGGTGACTTGGACTTGTGAAGGGAGACTCTTGAATTGGATGAAGGGGTTGTGGATGACATGGTTGACTTGAAGGACTTGGCATGGCGTTTGAGGACTCTTTTGTATGTTCAAGTATATGTGTTGAATGACATGGCGACAATTGATTCCTTGCTTGTAGCCCTTGGGTCACATCCTTTGGAGGTGTAGGGGTGGAAGGCGTTGGCTTAGGATTTTTATTTTTACTGTATAGTGGTATGATATACTTTGAGAGTACATAACCTAGATCAGTGTTCCCCTTGTGAATGGTTGCATTAGAACTTAAAGGCTCTTGATTTTGTTGCCTAGGTGGACTTAAATTCACATGTGTTTGTCGTGATGTGGATTGATAGGTTGATGTGGTACTGACACACGAAGAAGTGGATGGATTAGATTGGTATGAGGTGGAAGGGTGATAATAAATAGATAGGGGACGATGTGGTGGTTGTTGGATTTGACATGTGGCTATGAGGTATTGGGCGTGATCTAGGAGGTGTTGGATTTGAGGTGACTTGGGTGCTTGAAGTTTTTGTATTACATCATGGACTTCGTGAATGATTTGTTGGGGCAAAGGTATTTGAATTGTTTTAGCTGTGTCAAGCATGTTAACAACATCTTGTGCTAGATCTTCCAATGTTTTCATGGTGTAAAATGATGTTGATTGGTTTAAAAAGATGATGATGATTAGGATATGATATGGAATGACAAGATTGTATGATTTGGATGATGTGGCAAGAGTTTATTGGAAGTTTGACTTGGGCACTATCAAACACAATATTTCACATGTAAATGCATGAACACACACACCAAACACAATAATAAATTTGTCTTTGAAGATTAAATGTTATGATTAAGCAAACACTTGAATACACAACAACAAGCCCTATGACTAGTCAAGTGGGGTATGGCCCATTAGGTCTCAAGCTAGTTTGCACAAGGTTGACTAAGGAATGATTTGAAAGAAAATTTTTGCCAATAAGCTGGGAGAAAGGGGTAACCCACCCTTCACCTTCACTTCCCAAAGGTATAAAGTTCTTTGGGGCTTAGCTCAGAGTGACAAGATTCCAACTTCCAAACAAGTGTGTCTTTCGATTCACACTTTGATTGAGGTCAGCCTCGGAGGGTGCGGGTGCCCCGCTGTGCCTCCTAAAAGGGTATGACAAAAGCAAACCACCAAGTGAGGTGTTTTGGGTTACACACACTTTGATTCACGCTACAAAGGATTAATTCCCTTTAGAAAATTGGAAATGTTTAGGAAGAAAACAATGAAGCACTCATTCTTTTTAGATCCTAAATCAAGATGTGATGGAAGACAATGATTAATTTTAGATCCAATTTTTGAAATGTGATTGAAGACAAGATTTTTTTAATCCAATTGCAATGATGTGATCAAACAAGATTTGATTTTATGTCCCAAATTAAAAGATGTGACAAACAAGATTAAGAGATAAAAGATGAAACGAGTGCACCTGGTTATTTTCACTCTCCAAATTGATGTTGTGACTGATTCCAACACTT
>VDFB02079120.1:86396-164544 GCA_007258455.2 Sequoia sempervirens | reverse complement strand
ATTCCTACGTTTGAGCAGAACGGCGTTTTTCCCATCTTAGCAGCCCTTATAGAAGTGAAAGTCTATCCTATTTTATAACAGGAATAAGCTTTTTCAGACTATATACTTCTTGTAATTTATAAGCACAAAACAGATGGTAGTGCGAACAAATTTATAGATGCCTGCGAGAGGAAAGCATATTATTTAGATAAGATAGCGGTAGAAAAAATTAAGTTTCTCGAAGATTGAGTCGCATTTTCTGAAGCCGCACGGTGCCTGAAATCAACCTAACAAGTTTTTGCCCCGTACATAAGTCACATGGAGCGAAAACGAATTGATAAACCATTTAGGATGAACAGTTTTTATGTTCCCATGTGATTTGTTTTATTAGCTATTTTTAGCTACTATAGGGTTGAGAGGAAAAAAATAAAGATCATCGGATTTATTTTTTACTATTTTAAAATATTATTGGTTCAGGTGTTGACAGTTTGGTCATTAAATCAAATGATATTTAAACTAGTGCTATTTTGTAGTAGGGTAAATGTCTTTGTAGTACTGTAATGAGAGTATTAGTTGTCAATTTACTTAATAAATTAGTTGGCATGACAAGATAGGTCAATAATAATTGAAGATCAATAGACTCTCTCGAAGTTTAATCTATTCCAATGTTAGTAGGATAGTGAAAATTATAGTTGTTTTGTTTCACTTTGACCCCAAATTTGATTCATACTAGGTGCAATTGAGACTAACACAATTGAGATTGAGTGTGTTTTAAGTAAAATAATTCATAAATATATGAAATAATTTAATTCGTAAATACTTTAAAAGAATAAAATAAATCTAAAATAAATGAAAAAACATATCTCAAATTTTGACCATAAGATTGAAACAATGTTTTAAGTGTGATAAGAAGAGAGGTTTTACATTTTTGTAATCATAAGAATAACCCTTATTTTAACCCTCATTCAAAATCTTATCCTAACTTCAACCCTCACTCCAAATCTAACCTAACCATGAACCTAACTCTAGTTTTTATCCTAATTTTAACTATAATTCTACTCCTAACTAGAATTCTCCTAACTAAAATTCTAGCTTTAAACATAATAATTATGATTATAAGAATAAGAATAATTTAATTAACTAGAAGTATAATTTAAAATATTAAATAGTAATTTAGAATTATATAATAATGGTTAGAATTATAATTTAAATAATAATTATAAAATTAAGATTTATTATCAATTACTTTAGTTATAATAACACCAATGAATAACTATAACGTTAATTTTATAATTATTTTCAAACATTTATAATTATTTTATAATTATTTTAAATTTTAAAATATTAAATAATAAGTTAGAAATATATTTTATATAAACCTTAAAATAGAATAATAATTTAGTTAAAGTCATTTATATAACATAAATTCTAACTTTAATTATAATTCTGAAAAAATAAATATTACTTAAATTAATAAATAAATTCCAATTATTTATAATCCTATACTTAATTCTTAATTATTATCATTTTAAGATTATATTATTTTGAGATATCATCTAAATTATTTTATTGAAAGATGAAAAAAATATTATATATGATATTGGTTGTAGATAAAACCACAATATTACATGAAGAGAGATAAAAAAAATCAATAAGCTTTGTTGCCATTTTTTCTCTTGTGGAAGATATTTTGGTCTAACAACTATTCTTAGAGGTGTTGAGGAGTCACCATTCACTCCTACAATATTTATGTTATAAAATACATATGCTCTATACTCCACATTGATTTTATTCTCTTGGAAATATTTTGTATTAAAAATTTCAAAGTTTTCCAAGAGGACATATTTAATATTTGGATGTTCCAATATCATGCAATGCTTAACATTAGTGTCTTCTCTAGGTATTTAATTATAAACCATTCATTTATAAACAATATTTCCATTGCTTAAATATGCTTTAATAAATATCCTAAGTAATGTTGTAACTATCATGTGATATTGATATCTATATGTGTTTTAGCGTCTTATTTTGTAGTATGTCTACTTGATCTATGGTATCCATTTATTTATTTTTAGGAACTTTTAAAATCATAAATATTTCCTTAAGTTTGAATATATCATTTTTGTTCTTTTTTTGGCTCTTGATGTTAATTGAATAATTATCATTAACTATTAATATCACACGTTCAAATTAGGTTCTTCATCCCATTCATTTCCATGTTTTGTGTTAGTCATATATAATGTTTTATTTCTTTGATTCTCACTCTCTTCTTCATACTCAACTATATTATATATATATATATATATATATATAGTCTTTCATCTCTTCATTGAATAACATATGTACTGCTCTTCCATCCTCTTGTCATACGAATTCTTGTTTATCTATATCAAATATTCAGTTATTATCCATGAACTGTTTAATATTCAATCTGATGTTAAATACTTCTTGGCATCCTTTCTACATATCTATAACCACAAAATCAACCTATATTTTAATTCCCATAAAATCTCTTTGTACATTCCTCCAATTTTCTATTTAGCAATATCTTATAATGTCTCATGTAAGTATGGTTTGGCAAATGCTTTGCAAAGCACATTATCCAAACAAATTTTAAAAATCTAGAGGTAGGAGTTTATCCACAAATTGAAAACCATTAACTTAAAAAAGGAAATCATTATGTACCTGATCAATGACTCTTGGAATCAACCGTGAAAGTTCAACTTGATCTTGCTAATTATCATGTGGAAGTTACAATACCATGAGCGTATTACAGTTAGTGACTTGAACTGAAGTCTTCCTTAAAATATCATGCCTTCGAATCTTGTACATTAATTCAAAACCTCAGTAACAATAAAATAAACTTTTCACTGTTTCCATAAAAAATGCGGATTTCTTTTTTATTGTTTAAGATTTGATGATTTGCCGGGCATCCAGAAACCACATAGTATTCTATATTTTCAAGTGAAAGTATATTTTAATTTAATTTGACAGAAGAGAATAGCAGGGAGCTCATCCAAAATAATCATTTTCTCTGGGTGTACATATTGCAGAAAAAGTAGATTTGCGAAGATCACATTGGGAGCCTTGTCCTGAAATTTTCAGCCAGCCTTACTATGTCGAGATAACACGGACGACGTATCATTTTGATCTTACTGAAAGCTTGCTTATTTTGCTGGTGTGATATGTATGTGAAATGTTGCTGGCAGAGATGAGCTAACACTAGTACGTGAAAACCTGCCTTCCAACCGCCTTTCATCTCAACTATTCACGAAATTTGGCCGCATCGGTTGAATGTTTCGGTACAATCCGCGATTCTTGAGCAGCTCTTCCTTCACGTAAGACAACATGTATTTGATTTGTGTACTCCTACATAGGGTAGTGCATAGTGCGATTTTCAAATAACTTATTTTTTTCTATTTATTATTTTTACATCTGCATTTAAAAGTGATATATAATTTATTTTTTCAAATATATATATTAGATAAGATTACAAATATAAGTATGACAATAAAATAGTGTTTTATTTTAATTTTTTTAAGTTGGACAATCAAAATTAATATTTTTTATTATTTTAAGCTATGTTTTGATAAAAGAAAAAAACGGTTTTATAGGGACCCTAAACCACAAAAGTTTACAACATAATATATAGGAAAGGAAAAAAGTTCAATGAATTAAACATGCTGCAAAAAAATGAAAACCCCGAAAAACAGAGTCAACCAAATGCCGTAAAGGGCCACCAAAGCCGCCGAGGCAGACCAAAAACCAGCAACAACTAATCCAGTCTTCAAACTCTTCGCCTCAGCCTCCAAATGCCACATATCTTTGACTCCCCGCTTGAAAGTTTGAATCATCTTTGGCATGGGGGTGCCTTCCTTTCAGATTAGCCCGGCCTCTTTGAAATCCCCTATGTTCCTCTTCCTCCTCGTTTTATCTTTAACCTTCCAAATCAACAACCAAGGACCCCTGAGGTTTATATTCAGTTTTCTTCATTATGCTAATACGCCAGCATTATGTCTTTAAGCATTCTATATTATTTTGTTCGGCACTATCTTCATAGCATTTTTTATTTTTCAAAGTCAATTCTCAATCCTTTGTCCCACCGGCACGTCCTAGGCCCTTACTCTCAAGAAATTCTCATTCCGTCTTCATCCCTCTTGAATAACGAAAAACCTTAGCTTCCACTTCTTCCACTTTACTCCTGAGGCCCATTCTTTATTGCGCCTCCGCCAATTTTATAAAAGACCCATTTTGACATTGTGAAGTGGTCCATGACATTATTCCTAACTATGCCCAGAAAATTAGCAGTAGGTTCCCTATCAAGATTGAGACAATTTTTAGCAGGGTCAGAGGCTCCAAGGGACCCAGGGGACCCAGTTCTATCATCTCTGTCCGTCGACGAGACATAAGAGGAAGAATTGTTATTTGCATCAGGTTCCTCAGAATCAGGGAATCTTCAAAATATGAAACAAGGTTTTTAACAGGGAAATTCTTACCAGCACCTTTGGCTTTGGAGGTAGAACTTCCAAGCTCATAAGCAAGGCAGACTTTAATAGGCTGGGGAATATGGACTTGGATTTTCTTGCTAGTTTGGACAATGGGAGGGTGCAGGACCATCCTTACCGGACTCAAATTAGGTTTATTCCCCGAACAACTAGGTTCAGTGTCATCATCCTTATAAGTCGAAGAGGCATCCAGGTTAGCAAGGGCCAACATGTTTTGGAAATGTTCAAAAATTAATCTTATCAGACTAGTATATAATATAGGATATATTTTAGGGTTTTTCTTATGATCAAGACATACTCTTTCTTCAGGAACAAAGTAAGTAGTAGGGGAGAGAAACCCTGACCTTATAGCGAAAATAATTGAGCAAAGCAAAATGATAGCCATAGACCCTAGTGAACCGTCCATCCAGGGTGATATACTATATAATGATGTGAAGAAATTTTCTCTAGAGAGCTTTAATGGAATCAGCCTTGAAGTAACTATTGGAAACTTTCACACGTTTCAATTTTTCCTTATCTTTCTTCAAAAATCTAACCACCGCTTCATTAAAGAAATTCTTGTCTCAAAAAAATTTATGTCCTGCAATGGACATACCAGTCACTTCAATGATGAGATTTTCATCAAGCTTAACTTTCCTCCCAAAAAGGGTTATTTCACCATTATTCTGATTCTTATAAAAAAGCTCTGTAGCTTCCTGATTAGACACATAGTGTTTCTCCAGAAAAGGGAGTAAACCCCCACTTTTAACTTTGTTCCACACATTAGTGTTTCTTGTGTGCATCTCGAAGCTTTCCGACTGAACTCTTTTTCTTTCTCCTCCCATTTTAGCAAGCACAATAATGCAAACATATACAAAATATTGGTGCAAAATGGTCTCGCCAAGCCTATGAGCCCACAAAGCATGCCGTGCAAACTTACAAGACAAACTAATTAGCTCGGCCCCATGCAATCTAACGATAGTGATGTACTTACCTCGTTCTATCATCTTGATTGAGGTGACACACATCTTTCCCATGTGATGCATAATAGTTCAATAAGGCTAGAACATCAACACATAAATCACTGATATTCAACCATGTGCATTGTCCTTTACTTTTAACCCCTTTATTCGCAAAAAAATATGCCACAACATTGGCTTCTCTATAGGCATGGGATATCTTTATATTATCAAACTTAGATAAATTTGAAATAGCATCATCAATCTGAGACTTTAGGGTCCACATGGGGGGGACCTACCTAGAAGATATTCAATAATATTTTTTGAATCCCCTTCAATCCAAAGGTTTTTAAAATTCATATTATAAGCCAAATTTATTACATGAAAAGTTCCAACAGCCTCAGCCAGATGATTGGTTTGTGAGCCAAGGGGGGTAGCAATCACACCTAGAAAATTTTCAAAAGAATCCCTTATAACTCTACCACATCCCACCGCATCAGGATTGCCTTTAGTCACCCCATCAAAGTTGGCTTTGATCTAGCCATTAGGTAGTAAAGTTTAGCAAACAACCTCCCTGTCCTTCTTAGCATGTTTAGGAGCACAAGAAATATCATAAATAATTTTCCATTCCTTAGCAATCATTAGATCTTAGGAAGAACAAGCCACTTTTTTGAGATTACAATCCTTCTAGGGGATTGCATTGAAGTTTTATTTCATTAATCTGATTGTTTTTTCAAACACTATGACCTCCGAAGATTCTTTAACCCCATAAATTCTATTGTTTCGTTCTTTCCAAAGACCCCAAGCAACATGAGGGAAGGAAAAATCCCAAAACTTCCGTAGTGTTGGGTTGTGAGTAGGGGATTTCCATTGGATGAATTTTTTTTCAATTGACAAGGGGAACACCCAAGAGAATTTCCAGTAACAGAGTAGTTTTTCCCAAATCGAGGCAGCAAACAGACAATGAAGAAACAAATGACAAACTGACTCTGCCTCCATCTTGCAGAGATAACATCTACTGGGTATTTGAAAAGCTCACTTGCAGAGATTATCAACCGTGAGCACTTTATTTTGATGAAGGATCCAGAAGAAGATGTTAACTATAGGTAAAAGGTGTTTGATCCAAGCATTTGACTAGAAAGGGGGGGAACCTGGGAAGAAGACAGCTTGGAAAATTTTGACAAAACAGAGTAGTTACCCGAGAGTTCATCTTTCCAAACAAGACATTTTTCTGTCTGATCATGGAAAAGTGTGACAGCTAGTAGGGAGGATTGAATAGGAGCAAGAACCTGACTAACAAGACACAAATCCACCCATTTTCCATTCTTCCAATAATATTTGACTTATGAACCAAAGAGAGCTTTACAAATCTTAGCCCACCCGTGAAAAGGTTCAATTTTGGCAAGGGGATCCTTAAACAACCATCTATCATCCTAGAATCTTGTTTGGTTTCCACTCCTGACTTGCCAACCCACTCCTATTTCAAGCACTTTTCTACCAGCAATGAAGTTATTCCAATAGCTTGAACCTTTGAGTAGAATATGGGATTCCATCATGATTGTGAGAGATCTGTTATTCTCCAAATATTTTCTTATCAAAATTTCAATCCATTCCCCTGAGGATGAGAAAAGTCTCCAAATTTGTTTAGCAAGAAGAGTCTTGTTAACCATTATGATTTTTCTAAGACCTAAACCACTAGCCTTTTTAGGTTTGCACACCAAATCCCACCCTATTAAAGGAAACCTTTTTCTTTCTTCAACACCTGACCAAAGAATTTTTTTTTAATCTTTTCAATATCATCTACAAACTTGGCAGGGATTTTAAAAAGTGTTAAGGCATAAATCGAAAGATTCTGAAAGAGTAGCTTTGAGGAACTCTAATTTACCAGCTTGACTTAGAAGAGCTCCTTTCCATCTAGTAAGCTTCTTGCTAAATGTCTCAACCAACGAAATCCAAAAGGACTTCAGGGTTTAAGGCTTAAAGTTAAACCTAGATAGGTGGCAGGTAAAGACTCCACCCTACAACCTAGGATTCTGACAATTTTATTTTGTCTGTGTTCAGGAGTATTAAAGAAGAAGAGAGAGTTTTTTTGTTTGTTAATTAGCTGCCTAGACGCCCTCCCATGCATCCAATAGATTTTTCAAAGTCTTACCCTCTAAAATAGTAGATCTTCCCAAGAGCATGGTATCATCAACAAACTATTGATGAGAACAGATCAAATTGCTAGAAGACGGTTTAAGACAAACAAGGGATCTATTAGCCTTTTCAAATTTCTTTCAAGACTTTTATCCATAATAGTAAATAAAATAAGAGAAATATGATGTCCATGTCTTAGTCCTTTGGAGCTTTGAAAGAAAATTGAGGGAGATCCATTAACCATGACAAAGATTGAAGCTATAGACACAAGCTGCTCTAGCAAATGAAGAACCCTATTACTAAACCCAAACACCTTTAAAATTTTAAACAAGAATTTCTAGTCAACTCTATCATAGGCTTTTGATATATCAAGCTTTAAGAGGAAGCCTTCAATCTTTGACTCCACCAAGGAATGGATATTCTCATGCATTGTGACTAGTGAATCAAGGATCTGTCTGCCAGGGACAAATCCATTTTGTTGAGCTGAAATTAGAGTAGGCAATAGTAATAGAAATCTGGAAGTCATAACCTTTGAGATGATTTCGTAGATAGAGTTACAGAGGCTAATGGGTCTGAAAGCATCGAAGTCCACTACTCTAGGCTTCTTCGGAATAAGGGCCAGAAAATTACCATTTAACTCTTTTAGGAGACTTTTGGACCCAAAATATTCTTTAACAACATTCACTACATCCTCTCCAACAATCTCCCAAAACCATTGAAAGAAGAACATAGGAAACCCATCAGGACCTAAAGCTTTACTCCCTTCAAAGGAAAAGACAACCTTCCTAACTTCTCACTAGAGGGAATAGCAGTCAGCTTAGAATTATCTTCCAGATTAGTCACATTAGGTATAGCCTCTATCAAATGATCCTAATTATTTTGGTTAGTTTCCTCATTCTTAGAAAGAAGTATTTTGAAGAAAATAATATCTTGACTTCTAATATCCTCCTCCTCCTCAAACCAGTTTCCATCAACTTCAATAAGAGATACTTTGTTAACCGCCCTGTGTTTTGAGGCTGACAAGTGAAAGTACTTAGTATTTTTGTCATGAACAGATAACCATAAAGCTCTAGATATTTGTTTCCAGAACTCCTTTTCTTTAGAAATGATTTCGTGCATCTTAATAAGGAGCTCATTCTCTTTTTCCTTAATATCATTCAAGTATCCTTCCTTCTAGATTTTATTTTGGATCTCCCCCAATTCCATTTGAAGATCAGATTTAATCCTAAAAATGTTATCAAAAGACTCTTTTTTTGATTTTTTTAAATTGAATTTAACATCCCTAAGTTTTTTGGCAACTCTAAACATAGTTGTCCCAGAGATATTAATGTTCCACCATTTCCTAATTTCCTCTTTAAAAAGAACATGGGAAAGCCACATTTTTTCTAATCTAAAGGGGATGCTTTTCTTTATCTTTAAAGGATCTGCAACAAAACTTATGGGAAAGTGGTTGGATCCAATCCTTGGAAGGGCTTTAAGAGAAAAATAATAGTTTAAGAACAGCTGGTCAGAAATTAAAGTTCTATCTAATCTAACTTGGATCACATCCATACCATTTATGCAATTCAACCAGGTATAGGAAGCGTCCCACAAATCCAGATCAATCAATGTCTTATTATTGATAAAGTTCTGAAGATCCTCCTTACTTTCCACATTGATCTGGGATGCTCCAATTTTTTCTTCATTTAGTAAGGGCGTATTAAAGTCTCCCATGACAACCCAATAATCATTGTAAAAAATCCTTTAGAAAGTGGCCAGATCCAACCAAAAAGATTTTCTTGTACCTTTTCCATTTAGAGCATAGATATTTGATTGAATCCAACTGAAATTGTCCCTAATGTGGGTGAATCTAGTAGCAATGTGGTTCGCACCTTCCAAAATCAGATCCCATTTGATAATGTGACTATTCTAGAAAGTGGCAATACCTCCGGAAGTACCTTTTCAATTATTTCCATGTATACTATAGTATTGAAACAATTTTATCTTTTCCACTTTTTCCTTCGACATTTTAGTTTCCTGAATAAGGAGAATATCTTTACCAATTCTGGGGAGTTAGGACCCATTAAGGGATCTACACCTGAAGGAAAATAACCTTCAGAGGAAGGGAGTAGAAGAGGAATATCAAGTTCCAAGGACATACCCTGGATAGGTATGTCCTCCAAGCTCGGAATCTCATCAATATTCTCAGCTGGGCTTTTCTCTAGAGATAAAGGACCTATATCTTGACTCTACTTTTCTTCACCAACTGCTTGCCCCACACTTGCTCCTTTTTCCTTAGTTATCAAGGTGTCCTCAAATTTCTTGCACTGGGGTTCTTGAGGAACCACACACTTAGTCCCCATTTCACAACTGGCCTCTTTTAAGATACCATGAACATTAGACTCTTTATTCTCTAAGCATTCCCCTTCTGATTTCTTTCTCCCTATAGATTTAGAAGTTCCAAATGGCTTCTCCTTTTCTTTGATGGCATTTAAAGGAAATTTATTAGCCTAGTGCCCATATTTTCTACATTTCAAGCAAGCAAAAGGAATAGTTTCAAACTCAATAGCCTATGACCACGAGCCCAGCTTCAAAAGAATCTCAACTAGTGAAGGAAGGTCAACATTCTGAGAGACCCCCACACATATTCTTTCAAATACTAACCTCTTTTTGGTAGTTGTCATAGATTCAATAGAAAGAAGCTCTCCAAAAGAGTTCACAATGCCATAAAAGACATCTTCATTCCAATACTTCAGGGGGAGACCGGGGATTCTAACCCACATTGGGACATTCTCAAAGATAGAATCTGATAATTCCATATTTGAAGACCATTTCTTAAGAGCCATGGATGATTTCCTTATTACCCATGGACCACCACTTCTTATAGCCAAGATATCCTCCTTGTAGGTGAATTCAAAAGAAAAAAATCCCTTTGGGAGCGCCACCACTGAAACTTTTCCATAAGTTCTCCATTTACTTTTGACAAACTCCCTAACCACTTCAATATTTGGTCTAGGGCCCCTAAATTTACCCACCAAGGTTCTTTCCATTAAAGCAATGTTATGATCAATTAACTGATCAAGCACAAAGATTGCAAACTTACCTTTCTCAGGGACAACTCAATATTTTGCACTGTAGGGAATGTTGAATTTCCATTTGGTTTAACCCAAAACAAAGAAGCCCAAGGTTTACAATTGCCTACATTTTCACCAGTGGTCCCCACCTCGCCTTTAGTTTTTTCACTTTTTTGACTGTCAGGGGAGCCCACAAAATTAGCAACCAGAATATCCTTTCCTCCTGGGTCCACCAGAATTTTTTTTCCAAAATCTACCTCTTCTGAATCAGCCTCACCTTTCTTCTTACTCAAAACAAGTGTGAATCCCACTTGTTATTTCTCAGAACCTGCTTCGCCTCCATCTCCAATGCCCAAGTTTTCAAAATCCTTATTTTCCCACTCATTCCCATGCTCGTGCTCCACCATTCCTAAATGATATTTATTTTAAGCTTATGTTAATTATAAAGAAAAAAATTAATTAAGAATTTAAAGATGATGTAAAATCATGAGTTCTTAAATATTCTATTAGATTCAAGCTATGACTTTCTAATTAAAATAATAATAAAATCTCTTTTCCAAAAATAAAAATATTTCTACCGAGGGGGTTTGATCCAACCCTATTTACTCATTCTCTCTTTATATGAAACCCCACTTGAGTTAACTCATTAATATTTCATAAATACTTGATTCCATGGAAAATTTGGGACGTCCTTGAAGTGGGATACAATATTGTGCTATCACCCATAAATGTATATCTATATTTTTAGTTTCCAGATATTACTCTCTAAAGTAAAAATATTCCACAATTTGACTATTTCCCATTAAAAAGGATATAAAAAAGTTTAAATTACATCTAGGTTCATGCATTTAGATTTATCAATAAAAGACACTTAGCAACATGAACATACAATTAAGAAATCACAAAATATAATAAAACTACAAAAGTATTTTACCTCTCATAAAATTCATCAATAATCATCATTTTTTAGTATTGAACATTAGTAGTAATTGAAACAATCAGCTATCAACATGCATTTAGACCACAAATAAAAGCTCACTATAATGACATCTATTAATCATGGTCACCCATATGTTTGTATAAAAAATCACTATATTCATTGATCAACTTATTGTACATCACTAACACAACCTACATCATAAACAAGATCTAAAAACACTTTAAATTGTTATTTTAAAAGTGCACTAGGACTAATATGCCAGACTGGGTGATTTAGTCCTATTTTAGAGTTTCTGGGTAGAATCTACAATTTCTTGGTGACTGATCATAATCCACTAAAAAATGGTAAAAGAGGTATGCATGGACTCATACACCCAAGGTGGTGATTTAGTCCCATTATTAGGGTTTTTCTAACATTTTTGTAGCCTCTATTAATCTTTTGTAGCTTTCATCTTATCCAATATTTAGGTCCAAAAAGTGTGAATTCTAATATGTAGGTAAGTTTCTATGAAGATGAAAACTTCTTGACAACTTTGACAACTTTTGCAACTTTGTCTTTAAAGCATCTTCAAGCTCCAATTCCCCTAGATCCAAAAACACATATCAAGAGAGAAAAATGTTGTTGTGTTAGGGAATTGGGGCTAGCCTTGGTCAAACCCCATTTTGGTAATTAAACCTTCAAAATGAAATAGAAAAGCTTGAAGGAATGATGAATGAACAAATGCAATTTTGCAATTCACCAAATCCTTGGAATAAAGACTTCAATCTTGTGTGAAATGGCTCCAATAGATATATATCTTGACTCTTGATTGTTTACATGAGATAATGTATTTGAATGCTTTCTTGAATTATGGACACGTACATTACAAATGCCAGCTTAAAAAACACACATGATGCATGAAGGATTTGACATGATGCTTGAATCTTGAATGCTACTCCAAATGCTTGATGTTTTTCTCTTGAATGCACTCTTGATCATAAATTTTTTATAGGAATTTTCTCTCACAATTTCTAGGAAAATTTATGTGAAATAACCTTGTATTTATACTTGTTTAAGCGAAATTTCCAAAAATTACAACACTACAAGCTGACATCAGATATAGGAGAATAAAATCACACCAAGAGTTTAATTTAAAATAGGTCCAAGCTAAAGCGATAAACATACGCCAGTTAAGGCATATGAGTCCCAGTAGCTTAAAATTGGGACACAAACTTCAAGAAATGTTGAGTTCAATGTCACATTTAAGATCAAGCCTGAAGACCTAGGTGGGACCCACACACCCAAGGTGGCATATGAGTCCCAAATCACTAGATCTAGAACACATAACACAAAAACATGAATTATGATTGGTCATTTGTTAAATCTCAAGATTATCCTTCAAAAAACACATTTAATTAGTCTTGTGGATGTAAAATATGTTTAATTAGCACATAAAGAAGCCAGTTTTTAACAGGGAGGGCCCAAACAAGTCTAAAAATGTAAAGGGATACATTTTCCTACACTACACAAAGTACTAGAGCAAAAAGCCTAAAACTTAGAGCTGATTTTAAATATCCATTGTGCTAGTATTCAATCATCTAGCACCTCAAAAAAGACACCAAAACTCTTATGAAAAAATATATTCCTAACTAGGGAAAGACATTGAGCACGTCATAACATAAACATAAATTACATAAAAGTTAAACTATTCATCACCAAATGTTTGCATATAATTGGTAAAATTTCCTACCCATTCAAAGTATCATACCGGTACAATATATAGAATATCCTTTAGGAACCTTCAACCTACCCCAACCTTCTCCTTTTGTCTATCCAGTGTTGCACCTTTAATATCCATGATAAAGGGATAGCATGTTGCCACCTCACTCAGAACAGAAAGAAGCTCTAGGTCATGGGCCTGTGAATGGTAAGACCCAGGGTGTAGCTTCTAGCACCTCTAGCCCACCTAGTAATTTCAGTATAAAAATATTCCAAGCCATTTATGCCATCTCCATCTTTAGGAATTTTAGATCAAGGAGATTCTCCATAAAATGCAAGGAGATATAATAGTCCACTCTTTATCGATCATTTTCCAATAAGAAGTCTTGTCCTAGATCTAGTTTAGCTACATCGATCAACATGAAGTCTTGTTCTATAATGATTCACTTCAACTAAAGCACCATGATCATTCCAAGGAAGGTCATTTATTTATGGGATCTCACCAACCTAACGGGAGTATCCATATCACTATAAAAATAATTTTTGTAGGCATATGCATAATGAATTAAGCTTATACATCTTCAAAATGTCTTATGAGACAAATATTATTCTTTCTTTAATGAACACCATGATGAGTGCACTAATAAACATAGGTAAATAATTGTATCTTCAATCACCTAACAAATGATAATGGCCTTCAACCCTCTCACATGTACAACTCTTGCCTTGGTAAAAATGCCAATAATAAGTTTTGGCACAAGCTCACAATGTTATAAAATTCGGTTACCTTCCTTCATTTAATAATAGTACCTCTAAGCTAGAGAGATTAGTCATTATCTCCCATCAAAATAAGAGATTAAATACAAGCATGATTTACAAAAAGGAATTACTACTACCTTTGGCTGAGAAAGTGCACTAACCTAAAACATAGCAATTAGTAGGATTTAGAGATCTTCCATAGAACACATTAAAAAAAAATCCAAGATATAACTCATAATCAACTATGAAATCATTTATGGTCTCCCACTATTGATCTTGAAGTGAAAATTATACCAATGATGCGCACTTTAAGCTCTTATCAATATGAGACATTCCTAGGCTTGTGGATAATGGATATGTGGAAAAATAATTTGCAAATCTCATAAAGTAAGCTTTTTGGAACCTATTCAAGGGCACAAGATGGTGAGCATGTGGTAGTATCCTGCAATAATTAAGTTAATCAAGCATCAATTCCTTGATAGCCAATACTGTAACAAAAAACTTCATGAGGCAAGACCTACAACCTTGTAGATAAGAAATGGACCAATGGTGCACCTTCTATTATCCTTCAAGCTCAAAAAAATCCTAAAATTGTGTACATATGACATGTGGCATCATCAGATATCAAGAAAAATGATTATTATTTGCAGAACCTCATTTGGGGGAATGTGATGCAATGATTGTGGCATAATTAACACAAGATTAAAACATCAACTCTACCATCCCAAGAGCTTAACAAGATAACTACTACCTAGCCTTGTTGGACAACTACTGTACATGAATGAAGTGATCAATATAAAAAAGGCCCCAATAGTTGAATGTATAGAGAAAAATCCTTTCAGAGGTACTTTCTACAACCTTAGTAGATTAGAGGCATATATTTCCACATCCTTCGAGCTCAAAACACACCTAAATTTGTGCTTGTATGACACATGAAATTTTTGGACATCTAGCACAATAAATAGTCTTTTTGGAGCCTCCTTTTGGCGAGTGTATTGCGGTAGCTATGATATAATTGTGTGAACTTATAACATCAAATCTATTACTTGAAATGTACAAACTTTCTAATGTTCCTTAGGGGGGATACAGTGTGGGGCATATGACATTATTACAAGGGAAATACAAGGTTCTATACAACCAACTTGAGAACCAAAAAAATATCTTTCCAAACCAATAATGTTGAAAACAAGATTGACTGCGTCTTAACCACCTAGTTATCTTGAGACCCTAGGGACATTGCTCCCTTGGTCTTCTCTACAGTTGATTTGTGGAAAATCATCTAATTTGGAAAAGTTGGAAGAAGCAATATGGAGGCCTTTTCTCTCCATTTTACAAGTTTGGTTTGCTAATGTGTCTTCTACTAAATTGACTTCCATGTAACAATGTGTAATTTT
The DNA here is from genome assembly GCA_007258455.2 of Sequoia sempervirens. Classification (NCBI taxonomy): domain Eukaryota; kingdom Viridiplantae; phylum Streptophyta; class Pinopsida; order Cupressales; family Cupressaceae; genus Sequoia; species Sequoia sempervirens. The sequence continues at coordinate 149,142 of VDFB02079120.1, read as the reverse complement.
TATTGAAAAAAAACCCTTAAAGAGTTCCCAAACTAGTCTTAAAATGTGGGAGATGGTCCAATTGTTGGCTTGCCTATTTATGAATGTATTGATAATATTTAATAAGTTTCCTTTAATGTGGAGATTTTTAACCTGCATATTATGTGCTAGCTTGAAACCTGCTAACAATCCATGAGCCTTTATTGAATTATTAGATCTCAGAAGTAACTGAAGGAAATCCTTTTAAAATTTATCATTTTTCATTATGAATTACACAACCTAACCTGATACACTTAGATTACCTTTAGATGCACCATCAAATTTGAGTTTTATAAAATTTGGGGATGGAGCACGCCATTTGATTATACTTCTATCCACATGATAAACCTTAGAATATGCACCTTGATTTGGAGCATGAGAAGTGACCAAAGATTTAACATTTCATTTTCCTAGCTTGAGAATAAATTAGATGGGTTTGGTTTTCTAATACATTTTCCATTACTACTTTTGATATATTTCTATTCAATTAATTGATGAAATTTTTTATGTCTAGAGATAAATTTCCGAAAAATCCTTATGTTTCACTCGTGTCATATATTCTATACTAGTAGTGTAGGAATCACCACCCATAATGCATCAAAAAGAGAACCTTTATATAATAATAGCTAACTTTGAAATAACTCCAACATAGTGTTTGGAAAGGGGGAAAACTAATGAAGCTTATTTTGAATACAATTCTAACATGTTTGAGCAAAGCTATAATGAAGCAAGAGATGATATGTTGTTTCCATACAAGAACCACATACAATACAGTTGAAAGGTTGAGTTGTGCCTAACTTGGAAAGTATCCAACTCTTGAGAACCTACTTATGGAGAGATAACCAAGAAAAAGAACTTGATTTAAGTAGGATTGAGGAGTGCTCTCAGAGCTTATATGGTCATTTTCCTAGTTGAATCCTATCTTCGAAGGTCATAGATTTATAACCGTGCTTGATCTTATATTGACCTCACATGGATGGGGCCCAAATAATTTTATCTTCAACATCTAAGAGTAGAACAACCCTAACATTAGAATTAGTTGTAGCTTTTGCTTCTAATGTTGTGGAAATGGGAGATTGTGGATGTTTCTCCATGAAATAGTAGACTTAAATATTGAGTTGTCTTTTATTACATAATATTTCAATTTTGACGCCCATACTACTTTTAGGAAATCCTAAGCCTCCTATAAATAATCGATTGAAGATAGAACACGATTCTCATTCCATGATTCATCCCAAAAATTAATATTTTCTCCATTATTGATGATCCATGAAAGGAAGGAGGATACTACATCTCAACATGTGATAATAAAATTCCAAATTTTTGATCCTTCCAATGGATTTGATACAGTGAAGATTATTTCTAGCTCTCTTGAATCTAGGTATTTATATCTCATAATTTAGCTCCATTTTGATGAGGGGTTTGCATATAGCTTCCAAGTTAGCTTTTTACCTAAGGCTAAGTTTCCCAATTCCAGGTTTTGTAATCGAAAACTTCCAAAAAAACAATCTTTGCAGAATTTTTCCTAGGAAACAAGAGAGCTATTTTCCAAGAATTATATAAATTGTCTTTCCAAAGGAATTGTCTAGTAGCTTTGATAATATTCTCATTAACCCCTCTTGGTATTTTTATCATTGATAAAAACTAATTTGGAATAGTGGATAGGACTACTCTTATCATAGTAAGTCTCCATACAAGTGACAACCATCTACCCCTCCATGATAATACTTTGTTTTGAATAGCCATAGATATTTTATTCCAAAATGAAGCTTTTTGAGCCCCTACAAAGAAAGGAAGACCGAAATAACTACCTAGAAAACTATTTTTATTGAATTTTAGAATTGAGAGAATGTGGGAAATTACCATAGTACTTGTATTTTGGAAGAATATTTTTTATTTCCTTTGATTGATCACTTGTCTTGAAATTAGACAATAGTTGTCCAATAGAAACTTAATATTCTTAGCTTACACATTGAGGGATAATCAATAATAATGTCTAATCTTGGTATTTTTAGGACATGCCACTGACTTGATATATGGAAGGCTGAAATTTCACTACTTAGCACTTCTGCAATCACAATAAAGAGAAAGGGAGAGAGGGGGTCCCCTTGCCTTACTCCTTCAAAAGAAAAGAAGAAACTAGAAAGTGGTCCATTTATGAGTACTAAATACTTTATATTCTTGTGATAAGAGAGAATCCATTTACACCATTTTCTACCAAATCCCAATCTTGCCAAGACCTTTGATAAGAATCCCTAGTTTATTTTATCCTAGGAATTTATCATATCTAATTTTATAATCATGGTGATAATTTTTCCCTGATGAATTGAATATTATTTCCACTTCATTATTCTATTTTCCTAGAACAAAATCCCCTTGTTGCTTCGAGATTATATCCAGAATAAGTTTGGAAAGTCAAGGTGATGGCTTTTGAAAATATTTTATGGATGGTGTTATAAAGGGAAATAGGTCTAAAATCTACAAATGAGGAAGGGATTTTGTTTTTTATTTAATAAGGGTGATATGAGTAGTATTAAGATCTTTTACCATTGTGTCTTTCATATGAGATTCCTCTAAAGCTAGCTAGATATCTCTTCCTACAAATTCCTAACATTTCTAATAGAATACTGTAGTAAAACCATTCAGACTTGGAGCTTTGTGTGGAGCAAGTGCAAATACTATAGTTTTTACTTCTTCCAAACTGAATGGGCCCAAAAGAAACTTGTTTTGAACTAACTACTCTTAGAATGGAATTTAAAAACTCTTGTTATTTTCAATCCAACTAAGGACCATGATTCGCTTGTTTGGAGAGGACATTAGAAAAGAATAAGATGGCCTCATTTTCAATTTGCACTCATCTTTTAATAGTTCATTGGAAATATATTTAATTAGGAAAATTTTAGTAGCATTGCATCTTACCTTAGTGGAAGTGTGGAAGAACTTCATGAACATTCCTAACTCCCTCTTTTAACTAGGTTTCTCTAGATTTTTGTTTTCAATATATTTATTATCTAGCAAGAACTTCTTCTAGTTCTTTTTAAAGCCGATTATGGCATTGGAAAGATTCATTGTTCATAATGAATTGATTGAAAAGTTTATTTATCTCATGAATTTGATGTAGAAGAATATTTATTTTTCAAAAATATTTTTGAAGTGGAGAATATTCTATTGTTTGATATATCCTTTTATAAATTGATGTGTCTTGGCTAGTTGAAAAATTCTGGATCCTACGAAAACTGGTGCTGTCTCCCACCATTGTTTGAGGATTGGCATGAAGTTGTCTTCTTTGAACCATATGTGTTCAAATTTAAATGATGATTTAATTTTACTTGGAATAGGGTTCCAAGTTATCTCCAATTGGATTGGATAGTGATATGATCAAGGAAATGTGAGGAACGAAGAAGCACATTGAAAACCACTATTGGATTAGATTATAGAGATAAGGAATGTATCTAATATTTTTTAATGAGATAAAAATGATTCCTTATGTTTGTCTAGATAAATTTACCATTAGTTGGTAAATAAACTATTAATGCATTATCTAAGATGAAGTTAGAAAATTCCTCCATTACTTTTAGAGGAGGTATGATACCTCTATTTTTCTCTTTTCAAGATGTAATAGCATTAAAATACCCTTGTCCTAAAATAATTAATTCCCCCCTTGAACAAATTGATGCTTGTTGTTAGGGATTCCACACCCATTTCTTACCAATAGAAGAATTAGGACCATATATGTTAAAGATCCAAAATATGTGTTGATAACATTCAATCTTGATGAGCATCCACTATTTTTGGGCTATGATAAATTCCACTTTGACCTTCATTAGATCATATAAAACTTCAATTCCTCTTGATTCCACTACAACAAGAATATAATGTGTTTCCCATTTGATCGATTTGTTCATTTGAAAATTTTGTTTCTTGCAATAGAAAAATGTCAACCTCACTAGAATATATCTAATGTTTTATTAAGCACCTCTTGTTAGGGGCATTAAAGCGCCTAATATTCCACAAAATACCCTTCACTGGTCTCGATAAGAGCAACAACCCCTCCTAAATTTTAGATATAAATTTTTATCCGAGGTAATCTATATAAACCGCTATAATTTCTTCTTGTATTTTCCTTGTCATGTGCTTTTTCCATTTATTTGTATTTGTCTTAGAAGACAAGGACATCACATCAAACTAAGTTTGTGGGTGCTCAAGAGTGATAAAAGGCACTAAGATCCTCCTTAGTCATTTCATCAATGGTTTTTCCTCCTACTTCTGCTGAGATATGTTCTACCATTTCTAACAAACACCTTGAAGGAGTTGTATCAAGAGGAGGAATATATTTTATAATCTCATTTGTGGTTTCCTATATCATACTTTTCATTGTAGGGTTTGGGATGTTGGTCTATTTCTAAATATTTTGAACCATGTGATTGGGATTAGGAGTATCTAATTCCAAATCCCTATTAGTAGTGGTATGACAGAACATTCCTCCTTCATAATTCCTTGATATGCTTCCTCTATCATCCTCCTTAGCTGATGCTTCAACCATTGAATCTAGAACTAACAGATAAATGTCTTACTTCACTACTTCCTCTAACTGTGAGTTTGATATCGTAGCATCAAATATCATATTCAAATTATTCCTTTCTGAAACCTGTGAACCTAGGATTTGTAGAAGAATTTAATACAGACACCTACTGTTGGAAAATTGATTTCTCCTGAAGCCTCTTGTTCTCACATCAAACCCCTCAATTGTTTCACCTACCCATCAGGATCCCCTTTGTTCAATGACATTTTTTGGGATCTTCATCCCTATAGCTCCTAACAGTTTCAGAATTAAATATGGTAGGAAATTTTGAATCCCAAATTTATAGTGGTAGGTAATTTCAATTTTTTTGAGAGGGAATGCTTGAGAGACAAAATGAATGAATGTTTACAGCTGAAAGTCAATTGGGAAGACTCAATTTTTGCAGCACTAGTATGAGAAGAGAATGTTTTTTTGTTCTCTATGTGATTCAGAGAAGCCTGTCCACAACAACAGTTGTATTTAGTTTGTTTTTGTGATTGAATAGTGATTGCTCCTAAAAGACCTTTGTGTAGCTCCTGACAGTGAGCTCCTAGTAGCTCCTGAAATTTATCTGTCTATGTGATCAGCTCATGAAAGCTCCCAATAGCTAGTAATCAATAGCTTAGAGTTTATTTTTTGAACTTTATGTTTAGTATTTTATGTATTGTCATTTCTAGCTTATTGAATACAAAAATAAAGTTGCATGTCTCCTTGTGCTTCCACATTTTTTTTGTGTATTCCCAGTTGATTGGGAAACATAGCAGTAGCTCTATGTTGTTTTATGCATTGAGAAATTTTGACATGATATCAAAGCCATAGGCCCCATTTCTTCATGAGTTAGGGCATTTTTTTTGGGTATTAAGTTTTTTTTCTTGTTGGAGACATGGCTGGAGATGATGGGAAGAGTTGGCAGCAACGACCATCCTTTAATGGACAAAATCATGATGTTTGGGAAAAGAAGATTGATGGTTTGCAAAAATATGGTAGAGCCTAATGTTAAGTGTGAGGCATTGAGAATTCTAGAGAAGGCACCTATAAAAGAGATGTTTGTTGTAGCAGCTAACAAATTTTTTAGGGTTAATGAAGCCTAGTGTAAAAATTATATGGCTAAAGGGTGGTGAAAATTGGAGAAAAGAGGTAAGTCCTAGTTACCCAGTAAACTTAAAAGGATGCATTTTAAAGAAAAATATTACTGATGCCATTGTTTTACTTCATTATATTGTCAGGAATGGGTATGTGCAGGATCATGATGGGCCAAAAAGTGGCAATATGATGGGTATGTGGATGACAACTATTTTTTTATCCAAAATTAATGAAACAAAGAGGACTTTTAAAGGAGATTCTCAACTTTCCACCGATATAAATTATGCTTTACTTTGAATTTAATAAGTAATTATTATTCATTTTCTGTTTAAATTATGACTAAAGTCTTGATTGATAGGCTGATTGAAAAACATCTATAGGTTTCAAATAGTATCACACTTTTTGAATCCAAAACATGCATCACATTCTATGCTTCACATACTATAGGATTAAGAAAATAAAAATTGAATTTCATGAAGTTTTGACCAAGTTAAGGTGGTCAGACATACGAGTTTTTATATTTTTTAAAAATTTGGAATAAAAAATTCATAATTAATTATTTACTTGGAAAAAAATTACAAAAATATATGCATCACATTGGGGTATGAGTCCTCTACTTATATCTAAAATCTTATAAAAAAATATTATCATTTTATTGTGGTTAGGGTGGTTAGATAGACACCTACTTTTTTTTTCCCTCAAATTTAAGTACCACTGCATTGAAATTTCAAATTTTCACCAAATAGATTTTTATTTTTTAAAAAATACATAGTATTTTATAAACTACATTCAATTTTCTACATATTCTATTCTTACACATTTTTGAAATAATATAGATAACTTATTCAAATTTTTATGTTAAGTTGCCAAACTTTGATTTTTCTGATTTTTTTGCCACTTAAGGGTCTATTTTTTCCATGATGATCCTGCACACACCCGAATGCAATTTTTGAATTATTTGAAGACTAGATGTGTCAATTTATATTGGTTATCTATGATCATGATGTGTTTATCAATTGGGCTAATATAATTTCCTTCCACTTGCATGAACAATTAGTCAATTTTCAAAAGACTGCTACTTTTCATCTATGTTCCTGTTTGATATATATCATTGCTAGTCAGAGATCTTTCTAGCCAGGGTTGAAACCACAAGTGCCACCAACTTCTGGCATGCTCATATATAAATTTTATCCATAGTTTACTAGGCAGGTTGGGATGGGAGAATATTGTCTTGTTATTGATTCATTTTTAATGGAAGTTGTGAGAAAACTAGATAGAAACCCTAAAATGTGTTTTTCCCTTGAGTCAAAATCTATGGTGTTGAAATTTGGGAGTTTTTATATCTAGTTTGATAGATTTTCTTATTTGAGGATAAGAGGTTATAAAAAGGCTCCACTAAAATTGCCTAAGTATCCCAAGGATTTCTAGTATTTTTGGAGGTTTGCAGACAAATGGCCATAGTGAATATCAAATATATGAATATGGGAAAACATGGGTATGCCTTCCCATTAGTTACTCCTTCCTTCTCATGCAAAAACAATCAGATGGCTAAAGGTGTTGAAAGGATTCTTAAAGAATACAAACTCCAATACCTATTTGTAAGAACTAATTTTGACAACAATGGCTTTGTAAAATGAACCCTGTACGCTTCTGGCTCGTATCAACACCAGCCTTCAATTAAGGATTTCTAAGAAGATTGTACCGATGGAAATGGATTTTTCAAGAGGGATCATATGAGGTCAACCCTTGAGAAGATACAAAATTTTGGTCTCTCTTTCCTAATTCTTGAAAATGTGATTGAAGATTCGATGGTTCTTGATCCCGAATATGAGAATTTTCCTAAAAAATTCCATCCTAGAGTTGAATAGGGTAAAGATGAAGTTTTATATATGAATACATGAGCTAAAATAGTATTCAAAAGGACTCAAGATTGGTTAGAAGGAAAATGGCATAAGGCTATTGGTTATGTTCATGAACCAAAATCATCCCAAAGAAATGAACAAGGATCTAGCTAGGTAGTTGTTGGAAGTACATCATGAACAAGAATAGCTACCAAGTCTTCTAGTGCCAATTCACAATCTGGGGGTGATGGTGAAAAAATTGAATAATTAGGTAACTTGAAATTAATATGTGAACAAGACAACCCATCTATCCCTGCTCCTATAAAGAGGACTGTCCAAACAAAACCTATGTCAGAAGATTCAAATAATATTTTTAGGCATATTGTTGAAGATAATACTTTCCCACCCTTGCCTGAAGAACCTTCTCCTCCTATAGAAAATATATTAATTATTCCCAGTGAGTCCAGAGAAGTTGTTCAAATTCATAAAGCCTCCTCCCTGATAGAAAACTCTCTAGTATGGCTAAGGAAGGCAGTAGAAAAGAAGAGAAAATACACTCCCACGACATTTGTTGGAGTAGATATGATAAAAAAATTACTCCAATCTTCCTAAGGGCCCAAGAAAGCTCAAAAAATGTGAAGAATACTAGATGACATTGTCTCTCATAATTAGATACTAGATATTGTAGAACCTTTAAAGGATTTGGATGATAATAAGATAACCACGACCAATTATAAAATCATACATGTTGACATGGGTCCACAGACACTTGAGGGTGATGTATATGAGGCTAGTTATTCAGTCAATACTTTAGCCAAGCAAGTAAAAGAAGAAAGGAAGGAAAGGGTAAAATTGCAATCTTAGGTTTTGGATTTCAAAAACTTTATCTCTTCTATTGTTTCTCCCTTTTTGTCTGCTAAGGCCTCTAGTTCCCATGAGAGATTTATTGATGAGTCTCAGATGCAATTGATTAGAAAGAATCTAAATTACTCCAAGGATTCTAATGAGTGGATTCAAGAATTATCTTAGGAAACTATATTTTTCATTAGTAATTTTGTGATTTCCTACACTCGTATTGTTGATAAAAGAAAAGGATTAATAGCAGAACTGTAATAGATTAGGAAAGATCATCGCAGTGTTTATGTGTTTTAAGAAGAAATGAAAGAATTAGTTTCCATGGACCAATTAAAGTTGATCAATGAACAGATTGTTAGTGATCCAAAGAAATTAGATCCTTCGTGGCTTGATTCACTTAAGTGGAAATTAAGCATATATGATAAATTGGTAAGAGAAATCACTGAAGTACTAGAAAAGTATCTAGATATGTTCAGAGAAATCAAAGGGAATTTTCATGACCTGTAAGTGAGGATAATGGATGAGTTTGATGAGAATATTCTAGACACAAAGGAAATTTTCTTGAAATTCAAAGAAGTCTTGAATAGGGAAGTAGTAGATGTTGCTACAATGACTGAAGAATCTTTCTCAAAGCTTGGGAGGTTGGAACTCTATCTTAAAAAATTTAAAACTAAAGCAGAAAGGAGGTCTGACACACTGAATGAATCTAAAGTTGCTCTCAGAAAATAAAGAACCGGGCTTCAAATCACACTAACACCAGGTAGCAGAGAGATTTTTGCAATCATTACCAGGTATAGGGAATACAAAGCCAGAATGAAGGTGTAGGAAAGGTTGTTGCGACAAGAAGGCATTGAAGAATCAGAAGCTGATGAAGTTGAAGTGGGTGGGATTGACACATAGTTTATTTTTAGTATTTTCAAATACTTTCTTTAAAGTTGGCTCTTTTAAGTTAAGGACTTCTTTTAATTTTCGGTAAGGTTACTTTCAAGAAACTGTTACCAAAGACATTTGCTATGTTTAAATATGGATTTGACTAATGTGGTTAGCATCTTTTGGGAAAACTTTCATTTACTCATTAGAGAAAACTTTGTTATTTTGGCTATTATCTATTATTTTGATATAGAATACATTGGTGAAGTTTATGCATGCATAATATTTGAATTATGGTGTATGGATTTGTTCTATTTATACTAAATATTTGCTAGTGTGATATCTATTATTTGGATGATGGATGATATATTTTGTTGTATTCTTGTGGTGTTATTATCTGTGAATAATAGTTTCACCCTGATATTGGTTTAGTTATATTTTCTTAAGCAGTTTCATTTCTTATTGCATGAAGTTGATAGATACCTTTAAAGCTTTCTAGTTAAAAGCCCCTTCCTTTATTTTCTTTCTAGTTAAAATCATTACTAGTTTAAAAATTATTCATTGACTATTAGATAAAGGTAGTTTCCACCTTTTAAAATAAGCAAAGAATCGGTTTGAAGTTTGTAATGTTGTAATATTACCGATTCAACTGTGGTTACATTTATCACCTTTTGTGGGCATAAGAATATAGAGTTAGGTGATAAATCTATTAACTAACACATATGAATCTAGTTCTTCTTTGTACCTTTTTCAAGATATTCACCAATAGTGTTTTCCACAAACTTATCAGAATTTTCCTCAAAAAGTGGATTGCTCCTACACTAGTAGGAATCATCATTTATGACCCTGTCTTCTAGTAAAATTCATCAAATAAGGGATTTTGCAACACCTTCATGATTGTCACATGTACCCCTTCCTCCTCAATGTTAGGATCCCAATATCTTTGATCATTAGTGCATTCAAAATCAGTGTAATCAATTGAAGAGTAGATAGAAACACTTTCAATATCCTCTTCATCATTTTCACTCATAACAATTTATCCACATTTAGAAAATTATTCACATGAAGAGAATTGCTCACTACCTAGGAAGCACACCCCTTCAAGGCTATTAACATACCCTTTCCTTGAAGCAAAATACTCCATCTCCATTTCATAAGAAGAATGATATTCAATAGAAGATTGACCAAGCTCGATCTTATCCCTTTGATTCCTCATTTGTGACATATAACTGAGATCAGGTGCATCTCCATCACTGATTTTTGCATCATTATTCTTAATTGGATCAACATGTGAGGTTTCACCCTGTACCTCTTGTGATTGCTCAAAAACAATGACATCCCATGGAAGAAAATTAGGTACTATTTCTTTATCCTCATACTGTCTTTTCATCTTCATCACTACTATTTGAGCCTACATCTAGAGTACTTGTGAAATAAAAACAATCATCGACTAACTGTCCTCCTTCTAATGCAACTTCTTGATCTGTCAACCTTAGCCTTTGATTCTCCTCACTATGGAAATTATTGCACACATTCTAGGAAGCAACAAGTGGCATATAACTATGCTCAATGTCTTCCATAGTGCTTATCCAATCCACTACCTGATCAAGACTATGAGGCTTCAAATTCTCAGGCAATTTGCTTAATATTGATTTGTAGGCTTCACAAAACAAATCAATGCACATTAAGTCATTAGGTTTGACACTCTTGGCTATCTTCATTAGAACATCTAGCCTGAATCTTGAAAACAAGTCATATAGTGATTCCTTTACATGTATATTCATTTCATACAACTCTCTGATAGAGAATACTAAGTCATCCCTTCCCAATCTTGGTTGATATGAGGTTGATGCTTGCTCCTATTGAACATTATGTGGGAGTAATGCAGATATAACATCTAAGGGACCCATTTCCTGAAAAACACTTTTACTTCCTAATTTTTTTGGCTCAATAGTTTGTATTCTATTAAAAGCTATTCATACTAGCAATCATAGGTCCCCCCATGATTGAGTAATTCAAATTGTTCTCAATATTCATAGCATTTTGGTAGGCCTATTGTAAGGTAGTAGGCTCTTTATCTCTCAAAAAGAAACCCACCATACTATAAAATGCTCCCAAATATACAATAAAATGTTCTACATCATTTGGCCTCATGTGTTTAGGGATTTCTCTTATGACCTTTGCAAATCTAAGGTTGAAAGTAGGGATCAACTCTTCCTTATCCCTGGAGATCTCAATAAAGTTGTTCCTTGTAACAGTTGGATTTATTCTTTCACAAAATTACTCCATGAAGACTTCCTTAAGTTCACTCTAACAATGTACAGAAGACACTGGAATGAAAGAGAACTAGTCTCTTGCATCTTCTTTCAAGGATTGAACAAAGAGTTTCATAACCACGTCTTCAAAATCTATCTCATAATCTGCCATCACATCAACAAATTCTTGCACATGCTTGTTCATTCTGACTTTTGAACACTAAACTTTTGTATTTTGTCTCTAATCTTGGGTGGTAAAATATTTGGGTAACCACAAAAATTGTCAAAGTTGAGGGCCCTATACCTATCAGTACTGAAATTGCCTTGGTGGGACAAGGATTGTTCACCTTGCATGCTTTTATCAATATTTACACCAAATGGTACAAATTGACAACTCATCCTTAATTCTTGGAAAAGAATTTAAGATCTGGGTATGTGCAGGATCATGATGGGCCAAAAAGTGGCGATACGATGGGTATGTGTAGGGTATGTGGCTAACGACTATGTTTTACCCAAAATCGATGAAACAAAAGGGGTTTTTAAAGGAGATTCTCAGATTTCCACCAATATAAATTACGCTTTACTTTGAATTTAATAAATAATTATTATTTATTTTCTATTTGAATTACAAATAAAGTCCTAATTGATAGGCTGATTGAAAAACATCTATAGCTTTCAAATGGTATCACATTGTTTGAATCCAAAACATGTGTCACATTCTATCCTTTGCATACTATAAGATTAAAATAAAAATAAATTTCATGAAGTTTTGACCTAGTTAAGGTGGTCAGACATACAAGTTTTTATCTTTATTAAAATTTGTAATAAACAATTCATAATTAATTATTTTCTTGGAAAAAAATTACAAAAAAATATTCATCACATCGGGACATGAGTCCTCTACTTATATCTAAAATCTTATAAAAGAATTATCATTTTAGTGTGGTTAGGGTGGTCAGATAGACACCTACTTCTTATTTTTTCCCTGAAATTTAAGTACTACTACATTCAAATTTCAAAATTTTAAAAATTATTGCTACAAATTCTATTCAAACATATTTTTGAAATAAGATAGATAAATTATTCAAATTTTTACATCAAGTTGCCTAACTTTGATTTTTTTGAATTTTTCTCCACTTAAGGGCCTATTTTTTTCATGACGTTCCTGTACATACCCATCTACTATACAATTATACAACATTACATCAATTCCTTTTACAATTGTGATCCTAAGACTTTAGCACATATACTTCCTATAAATTCCGCCTAAGATCTAATACTATAACATGCTCCTTTCATCATATTACATAAATTTCAACTTATATGCAAAGGCATGCTAAATTATCACTACTATTCCCTTATCTAGAGCTAATTCACCTATTAGGGAATCACTTACATCTTGATCATAGGAAATTTATCCTGATTTACCCATAATATGCTCTAATTTCCTCAAATTTTATGAAAGTACCTGGTATTTTGCAGTGGCTAACTATCCTTTGTCTTTAAAACTACAGATTCGACTATTTGATGTATGCTTGATGAGGATCTTTGAATTAGAGTCACCACCTCCTTTCAAAGGACTGAACTTCAAGTGAGATGACGTTTCTTCACAAATGGAAAATGTTATGGGCTATCTTCCATAGTAGAGTCATGTTCGGATCCTTCAATCTTTGTTGCCCTCAAAATCTTCTACCAAGTTCAAGAATTTGTTAGCATCTAAATGAGGTGTTTAGATTCACATCATCATTTCACTCTGTATTTCATATCTACATTTGGAGAATGAGTTATTCCCCACCAAAGTTTCCATTTTGTTGGTGTTTCTCTAGTGCACCTAAGGAATCTCTAAAGAGTAGCCAACTTCTATACTTAAGATCCTTAAAATGAATGGCCAAATGACAAGATTCAGTCAAAAACTAAAATCTTCTACACTTTAGGCTTTGTGGGACCTCGGAGGGTGTTCCTGCTATGTTCATTTCTGTTCATACCCTATAGAACACATTAATTCATAGATCAATTCTTATGAGAAGAAAATATACATGAATTACTAAAAGATTGGCTTATCTTTGAGCAAATTGTGACCCACTCACTAGGAATCAAAGGCCATTTCAAGATACTTTGGCTTATCTTTGACCAAACTATGACCCACTCACTAGGAATCAAAGGCTATTTCAAGATACTTAACACAGATGCCTCATGATTAGGAAAAGCTTTAGTGGTGAATCTTCACCAATTGGAAAATAATTAAAATCGGGACCTCCAAAAATGGCGAATAGTACAGGCTAAAAAGGATGTTGAATCACCAGCTTTTTACAAAAAAATAATTTTGTCTCGATTAATTCACCTATCCATTATTTTTTAAACAATGCATCATTGGAACCGATTCACTAGTAGTTTATACTATAATTGCAAATATTAATTAATTATCCAATAATATTATATTAGTACCATTAATTTTGGGGCACTATTGCCACAATAATAAATTACCATTTAATTTTAGGGATATTTAAGCATTGTATAGGGCTTTGATTTATTGTCATCGAATCATTGATTATCTTTTTAATCAGATGGTTGTAGGTTAATTCCGCGACCTAATAGGCACATGCCTTTTAGAAGGCTTGCTGAGGTTCAGAATTTATTTTCATCCACATGATTAAACCTAATCGTGTGGCCCAAAACAAATTTCGGGCCTCAAAGAGCCTTTTAAAGGGCATGTGTGTATTAGGTCGTGGAATTAACCTAGAGCCATTCGGTTAAAAGCTAATCATTGGTAAAATATTCACTTTTCATTTAATATTGATTTTAAAGTGATATTTAAAAAAAATACTTAATCTGTGTGTGCTTCAATGCATTTTTGATAGTGAATTTATGCTTGGTGGTGAGGGGCTCTACCCCTTGACCTTGCCTGTATTGTGACAGGAGTGTGCCAAGGCCACTGTCCCCATACCCCATGCGGGGGTGTTTCCCCCTCGACCACCACAAGAGGTCTCTACCCCCTTGACCCTTGCAAGGGGTGTTGTCCCTTAACCTCGTCGGTGGTTGCCAACCTCGGGGCCCTACTTCGATATTACAAAAAATAAATAAAATATGGGGGAACTACGCCAGCCAACTATGCAAATTTTTAAAGGAGAGATTTGCCATTGTAATTAATCTTTTTAGTGATTATTCACTAGGATTCACCACTGTGATTATTATTTTTACCAATTATTCATTAAGATTTGCCAAGATTTTACAATTTTTTTTTAATAATGTACATAGATTCACTAGGAAAATTAATGTCTTTTTTCAAATAAAATGAAAGATTCGCCAAGATTTTACACCTTCGCTGAGGGGGGGTTTCTTAAAGTTATCCCTACTCATGATTAATGAATTTTAAAATGAATTTGCATTCTGATTTCAAATCAGTGACTAGATAGAAAATTAACACACTTCTATTATAAATATTTAACAAATAGAGTAGTGTCTTGTCAAATTGGGCATCGAAGTCACATACACAACAACCAGTAATATAGAAATGATTTAATTCTAGTAATAATGGAAAACTCTCACAACACATTGCATTATGGAGGTCACAATTTCTAAGACATGGTTGCTTACTAAAACCTTTGTAAATTACTGCAAATTTATGGCTCTATTTAAGCATTTTAATTGACTCCTTGAATCAAAGTAGAAACATAGACATACATTCAAACAAGTATTTGAAAATGAACAAATATATCCTTGATATTTCGTTCAAACATTGCAACCACTCATAGAAGGAGAGTACATGCATTAGAATTATAGATTTGTTTTGATATCAGTCATTACTATAGAACCATTTAAGATTACTACATACATGCCATCATAGCCAAAACAAGATATCTTCTCTATTCATTAATTCCTTTCTGCACTCTATTATCTACCCGGACATACACCCAACTCAAAACTTAAGACCAGAACCCCTTGCAAATGAGCAGTGAATTTATTTTATAACACAAGGAGCAAACAAGCTTTTGGCTTGAAATGCAATTACATCACAAAAATTTCATTTCAACTCAAATTTTAATTGTATTTCAAAATTCCCCATATGCTATCTTGTAGTAACACATTGAAAACGGGGAAGCCAAAATTGCAATAACCATCAATAGGGAAATGTAAAGTGCCACCAAAATTTACCTTAGCCACCAGGTAAGCAATGAATCTGATATCCACATCACCATGAAGGCACATAGAATCAAACACCCCAAAAGTACCAACCACATACATAAAAAAAAGAGTAACCACCAAAAAAAATTATCAAAGAACACAAAATTTGCCATCCCACACACCACCCTTTCACCAAGCAGAAGACTTACCACCACCAGCATCTAGTCCACTATACACATGCCCACTTCATGTCGTTGTGAGAGATGGAGAAGAGACCTGAACTCCCTCTTCGTCTATATCCCTTTTGAGTATAGAATAATCTCGCTTGCTCAGGGTCTTGATAGCCAATAGCGGGATAGAAGATACCTCCATTCTATGGGAAAGAGCTCGGCCCAGGGTAATGAGATACTCGCGATAGCCAAAGTCTGTCACCATTTCACTTTCAAATGGGTTTTATATGATGTCAATGGGCGAATTATGTCGACCAAAGGAACCATGTCCATATCTTACCTTCCTATAAGCTTCAACAACAAATTATGTCAGTCCCTTGCCTTTATCCTCTATCTTTCTAATAGCAGGTCCCTGGAATTGCAGGCTCCTACTACACCTTGAAGGCACACTCATGGGCTTGTTGATAGTAGCCTCATCCTCTACAACCGAAGCATGTTCTAGAATATCATGATAGGGCCTCTACAAATTTAATCTGGATGGCCTTCTAACTGGTCCTACAAAAGCAATTCGTTTGCTCATTTTCACTGTATGACAATTTCTCGAGCTCACAATTGAATACTATTCACTCAACTCCAACTTAGAAAATTTTCAACTATTAAATGCAAATGATACAATGAGTAGTTATTCCATCATGTATTTATTGAGTGATGTGATGATAATAATCATCAATGCTCAAAGAAAACACACGTGTAAAATGTTGGCAATTCATTGGCGTGCATATTATCACCTTTTAATTCCCAAGTGCATGCAAATCTACATTTCATACTTCATGATTATCGGCAATTAAGTCTCGACATGCACATAGATCAATTTGATCGCTCTTGGAAAGAGCATATCATTATTGCTCACTGGTTGTAGAACTAGACGACTATCACATGCCTGTTTGTCAATTTTGAATGTTGGTTGTCGATCTTTTGATGAAGTGGTTGATCAAACGGCTCACATTGGGCTGACTAAGTTTGAATTTCAACAATTATTCATTCATTTATCTTTGGCCAATGGCATTCATCCAAATTAGATGACACCTCACCCATTGGTGGGTTTCACCTAGTTCATGAATTGGTGGTTTAATCCATGTGTCAATATCTCACTGATCTCACATCCTTTAATAAGCGTTCACCTTTCCTCCATGAGGTAGCAAGGAATGATAGAGATTATCTTTTGCGGTTGACCTTCAGTGTTGGTTTTGAACCACGGGCGGTGAGCTCAATAGTGGAGACTGGGCACCACATTTGTATAAGGACACATGTCCTCATCCTGCTATCCTCACACTGCATAACCTTCTGACACTTAACATCTGCGAGCTGGTGAGGTACAACTACGATCATTTCTCTTTTCAATTTTATATCTTAATCATTGATCCCCATAAAACTTTTTCTTTAGCCTGCATTCAAATATGAAAAAAGGATTTCAGCATGGATTTACACTTTGTTATTTATTATCTTTTAATCCCTAATTACATCATCTCCTTCTAGTACAAGGATGGTGAGGTATATTTAATCTATATTTTATTTAGCTTTTTATCCATATTTTAATCCTTTATCAAACTTCTTATTACTTTTCTATCCATGAGATTAATGGTATGATACTCTTTTAATTGTTAGGTACATCTTGATTGTCAATCTTATTTTCCTTATTTTTCTTATTCATCACATGATATTTGTTTCACACATGATAATGATAATTTTCAAATAATTAATTTTACTGATGCTTCATTTTTTATTATAGTATTGTTCACATTCCTTATACATATATTATCAATTAACTAATATTTTATTTCTATGTATACATATAGGGATATAGATTTATTTAAGGATGGTCCTACACCTATTGATAGTATTTTACATAAATCTCATTATAGTTCCATACACCCTTAGGATTTTCTTAAGTATATTTCTATTGGTTAATGTTTAAAAATATAAATTTAATAGTAAAAGGATCTATTAAATTTTCGATTTTATCATATGCTCAAAGAAACCATAGATTTATTTGTGCCAAAGTTTATTAGTAAGAAATATTATTTTTTATATTTAGAGAAAATTCTTGCTTATTCGTTTGTGTATCATGATCAAAACCATATTATTCATTATTATTAACCTCAATGAGAATTTTAAAAAAATAAGAATTAGAAGTTATATGATATTTTAAGCAATAATTTATTTTTAAGAAAAATTAGGTAAAGTTTAGATTATGTGTCAAATTTTAGTATAAATTGCATATTATATATTTTCATTGTATAGATAATTATCAATTCAGAGTGTGTTGAAAATGAAAGGAAAAAATACAAGACATGCACTTTTCATCATTACAATAATGTAAAAATATAAATTAGAATCTATCTTTTTAACAATAATATTTATCTATAATCTAATATAATAATTATCTATAATCTAATAAATACCACACTTTCTTTAGGTGGAATGAAAATGAACTTTTTTAGATGATCTTACAATGTAGTTTTCTCATCTAGTAAAAAACAAGATTACTCCAAATGCAATATGAATTGAGGTGTTTTATAATTTTTCTCCTTTGAAAAAAGAGAAGTTGTAGATTACACAACATTAATTTGATTGCTTGAACTACCTCAAAATAGCCCCAAATTTGTAAACATTTTTTTGTCCAAACTCAACACACAATCTATTAGTAGTAGTCTTCAATAGAAAGAATATAATTGCTCGGTGCATCCAGCCAATCAGACAAAGGAGCAAAGGTTTCCCACCATTCTGCTATGGTTGTACTTGAATTAGCATACATGTTTTTCCCATTCTCCGCTTTCCCCATATTATTGTAGTCGACTGTGAGAGCATTATCGATTTCCTCTCCCCATGAAGGAATTTGAATGTCGCACTCTGCTCTTAACAATGTGCTGGGTAATTGCATATTGGTCTGACTCCCCACAAGATGCTTGGCATTGTTTATGTTTTCTGTTATGTTCTCATAACCTGCTGGAGTACCCGTTGTAGAAATGAATGGTGTTGGGGAGTTACATGGCAAGGCCATTGAAGAAAACAGGTGATCCCCGTAACACCATGGCACACCACCCATATTGTCGAGGACAATGCTGAAATCATTAATGGCGGTGAGAGCACCATAATAATCACTTATTTGCTTGAAATTTTGCATGGCCTCTACTGCATTATCATAGTTGATTGCTAAAGCATCATCGATTTCATCTCTACATGAAGGGATTTGAATGTCGCACTCTGCTCTTAGCAATGTGCTGCATAATTGCATATTGCTCTTACTCCCCGCAAGATGCTCAGCATTACTTATGTTCTCTATTATGTTATCATAACCTGCTGTAATGCCCATTGGAGGAATTAATAGTGGTGGCAAGTTACATGGCATGGCCATTGTAGGAGAGTGGCTATCCTCATAAGACCATGGCGCACCACCCACATCACTGATGATATTGCTGAAATCATCAATGGCAGTGAAAGCATAATAACCATCACTTATTTGGTTGAAACTTTGCATGGGCTCTACTGTGTCTGGGAAAGCATATGATCTCGCATTATAAACCTCTTGTGTTCCCAAAAGACTGTGGGCAGTTTCTTCAATGTGAGAAATTGGAGAATCATTATTATCTTGAGAGCTTGGCTGTTTATGAGCAATCTGGATTTCAATCGCCTCAGGCCTTTTTCTCAAATGAGAGTTCCAGTAATTTTTAATCTCATTGTCAGTTCTACCAGGAATGCGGCCTGCAATCAACGACCACCTACATTTCAAGAAATAAGTTTTCTTTAACGACAGTTCCATTTTGGAGAACTCAATTTTGAACAGAAAACAAAGGAAATAATTTCACTAAAAATGTTGATCTCAATTACTGGGAAGGGAAAGAGCTTAAGCAATTGTGAGCGATCTAGTTAGAGTGATCTAGTTAGAGATTAAACTATGGTAATGTGTTAAAAAATAGAAAAAGTTGGATTTTCATTGTGTAAGATATTTTCATCAATGTTTTGGAAATCACTTAATGAACCATCATCTATCATCAGAATAAGAAAAGAGTTGCAGAAGAAAAATAAAGGGAAAAGGGGCAAAGATGCTTTTAGAGTAAAAAAAAAAGAATTAAGAAGATTAGGGAAATTGAGAGTTAGGAAATTCAAAGAAGCAATTAAATAACAAACTAATTGAATGAGGAAAATAAAGAGACAAAAGAAGACTAGAATAATTAAGAGAAAGAATAATATTATGTAACTATATTACTCTTTCTCTTGTTTTTAATTGTTTGTCTTTTTTTCTTTCTTTATTTTCTTCATTCAATTATTTTGTTATTTAATTTCTTTCTATGAATTTTGTAACTATCAATTTTTAAATTTTTTCTAATTCTTTTACTTATTCTGGCATCTTCCCTCACTTTTCCTCTATCTTTTTAACCTCTTTTGGTCTGCAATCAACCAATTTTTCTCCTACAGCAATTATTCATCGTGATGGCAGAGTTTGATCCAAAACATTCATGCAAAAATATCTTAATCAAATCTAAAAATAGATTCAACAATAAACAATATGTATTATGAAAACTTGATATCATTAAATGAGAAATAGTATTTTTATTATTAAGATATAATATTAATTGAAATAAAATTATTGATTTGTCACATTTACTACTACAGTTAGATTTTCAACTTCAAAAGTTGAGGGTTCAAATCACATTTGATATATTTATGAGACACAGAAACGTTCCCCGTAGGAACATAACAAGCGAAGAAGTGCTAACCTATTGCCAAGCAATTTGTGAAGTCTTATGATCATCTCCTCTTCGTCTGGTGAAATATGACCACGCTTAATGTCAGGACGAAGATAATTCGTCCAACGCAGCCTGCACGCCTTTCCACAACGCCGCAAGCCTTTGAAATAACACAGTAAGTATTCATCATAGCGTTGACAGAACAAGCAATTATTACAGTATTAGAGTAATAAGCAACAGTCAAAATCGCATAGTATAATATAGAAATTACCAACCTGCTTTCATAGGAAGAGTTCGCCAATTCCCTTCTCCATGGATTTCGATATGTTTTATCAAACGAAGATCTTCGTCTGGTGTCCAAAGCCCTTTCTTCATTCTCACGTTTGAGCAGCACGCTGTTTTTCCCATCTTAGCAGCCCCTATAGATGTGAATGTCTATCCTATTTTATAACAGGAATAAGCTTTTTCAGACTATATACTTCTTGTAATTTATAAGCGCAAAACAGATGGTAGTGCGAACAAATTTATAGATGCCTGCGACAGGAAAGCATATTATTTAGATCAGATATCGGTACAAAAATTTAAGTTTCTCGAAGATTGAGTCGCATTTTCTGAAGCCGCACAGTGTCTGAAATCAACCTAACAAGCTTTACCCCCGTACATAAGTCACATGGAACGAAAACGAATTGATAAACCATTTAGGATGAACAGTTTTTGAGTTCCCATGTGATTTGTTTTATTAGCTATTTTTAGCTACTATAGGGTTGAGAGGAAAAAAGATAAAAATTAATCGGATTTATTTTTTACTATTTTAAAATATTATTGTTTCAGGTGTTGACAGTTTGGTCATTAAATCAAATGATATTTAAATTAGTGTTACTTTGTAGTAGCGTAGATGTCTTTGTAGTACTGTAACAAGAGTATTTGTTGTCAATTTACTTGATAAATTAGTTGGCATGACAAGATAGGTCAATAATAATTGGAGATGAATAGACTCTCTCGAAGTTTAATCTATTCCAATGTTAGTAGGATAGTGAAAATTATAGTTGTTTTGTTTCACTTTGACCCCAAATTTGATTCATACTAGGTGCAATTGAGACTAACACAATTGAGATTGAGTGTGTTTTAAGTAAAATAATTCATAAATATATGAAATAATTTAATTCGTAAATACTTTAAAAGAATAAAATAAATCTAAAATAAATGAAAAAACATATCTCAAATTTTGACCATAAGATTGAAACAATGTTTTAAGTGTGATAAGAAGAGAGGTTTTACATTTTTGTAATCATAAGAATAACCCTTATTTTAACCCTCATTCAAAATCTTATCCTAACTTCAACCCTCACTCCAAATCTAACCTAACCATGAACCTAACTCTAGTTTTTATCCTAATTTTAACTATAATTCTACTCCTAACTAGAATTCTCCTAACTAAAATTCTAGCTTTAAACATAATAATTATGATTATAAGAATAAGAATAATTTAATTAACTAGAAGTATAATTTAAAATATTAAATAGTAATTTAGAATTATATAATAATGGTTAGAATTATAATTTAAATAATAATTATAAAATTAAGATTTATTATCAATTACTTTAGTTATAATAACACCAATGAATAACTATAACGTTAATTTTATAATTATTTTCAAACATTTATAATTATTTTATAATTATTTTAAATTTTAAAATATTAAATAATAAGTTAGAAATATATTTTATATAAACCTTAAAATAGAATAATAATTTAGTTAAAGTCATTTATATAACATAAATTCTAACTTTAATTATAATTCTGAAAAAATAAATATTACTTAAATTAATAAATAAATTCCAATTATTTATAATCCTATACTTAATTCTTAATTATTATCATTTTAAGATTATATTATTTTGAGATATCATCTAAATTATTTTATTGAAAGATGAAAAAAATATTATATATGATATTGGTTCTAGATAAAACCACAATATTACATGAAGAGAGATAAAAGAAAATCAATAAGCTTTGTTGCCATTTTTTCTCTTGTAGAAGATATTTTGGTCTAACAACTATTCTTAGAGGTGTTGAGGAGTCACCATTCACTCCTACAATATTTATGTTATAAAATACGTATGCTCTATGCTCCACATTGATTTTATTCTCTTGAAAATATTTTGTATTAAAATTTTCAAAGTTTTCCAAGAGGACATATTTAATATTTGGATGTTCCAATATCAATGTTTAACATTAGTGTCTTCTCTAGGTATTTAATTCTAAACCATTCATTTATAAACAGTATTTCCATTGCTTAAATATGCTTTAATAAATATCCTAAGTAATGTTGTAACTATCATGTGATATTGATATCTATGTGTTTTAGCGTCTTATTTTCTAGTATGTCTACTTGATCTATGGTATCGATTTATCTATTTTTAGGAACTTTTAAAATCATAAATATTTCCTTAAGTTTGAATATATCATTTTTGTTCTTTTTTTGGCTCTTGATGTTAATTGAATAATTATCATTAACTATTAATATCACACGTTCAAATTAGGTTCTTCATCCCATTCATTTCCATGTTTTTTGTTAGTCATATATAATGTTTTATTTCTTTGATTCTCACTCTCTTCTTCATACTCAACTATATTGTATATATATATAGTCTTTCATCTCTTCATTGAATAACATATGTACTGCTCTTCCATCCCCTTGGCATATGAATTCTTGTTTATCTATATCAAATATTCAGTTATTATCCATGCACCATTTAATATTCAATCTGATGTTAAATACTTCTTGACATCCTTTCTACATATCTATAACCATAAAATCAACCTATATTTTAATTCCCATAAAATCTCTTTGTACATTCCTCCAATTTTCTATGGGTCATAGAGAACTTCCATTTTCTATTTAGCAATATCTTATAATGTCTCATGTAAGTATAGTTTGGCAAATGCTTTGCAAAGCACATTATCCAAACAAATTTTAAAAATCTAGAGGTAGGAGTTTATCCACAAATTGAAAACCATTAACTTAAAAAAGGAAATCATTATGTACCTGATCAATGACTCTTGCAATCAACCGTGAAAGTTCAACTTGTTCTTGCTAATTATCATTTGTAAGTTACAATACCATGAGCGTATTACAGTTAGTGACTTAAACTGAAGTCTTCCTTAAAATATCATGCCTTCGAATCTTGTACATTAATTTAAAACCTCAGTAACAATAAAATAAACTTTTCACTGTTTCCATGAAAAATGCGGATTTCTTTATTATTGTTTAAGATTTGATGATTTGCCGGGCATTCAGAAACCACATAGTATTCTATATTTTCAAGTGAAAGTATATTTTATTTTAATTTGACACAAGAGAATAGCAGGGAACTGATCCAAAATAATCATTTTCTCCGGGTGTACATATTGCAGAAAAAGTAGATTTGCGAAGATCACATTGGGGGCCTTGTCCTGAAATTTTCAGCCAGCCTTACTATGTCGAGATAACACAGACGACGTATCATTTTGGTCTTACTGAAAGCTTGCTTAGTTTGCTGGTGTGATATGTATGTGAAATGTTGCTGGCAGAGATGAGCTAACACTAGTACGTGAAAACCTGCCTTCCAACCGCCTTTCATCTCAACTATTCACGAAATTTGGCCGCATCGGTTGAATGTTTCGGTACAATCCGCGATTCTTGAGCAGCTCTTCCTTCACGTAAGACAACATGTATTTGATTTGTGTACTCCTACATAGGGTAGTGCATAGTGCGATTTTCAAATAACTTATTTTTTTCTATTTATTATTTTTACATCTGCATTTAAAAGTGATATATAATTTATTTTTTCAAATATATATATTAGATAAGATTACAAATATAAGTATGACAATAAAATAGTGTTTTATTTTAATTTTTTTAAGTTGGACAATCAAAATTAATATTTTTTATTATTTTAAGCTTATGTTTTTGATAAAGGAAAAAACGGGTTTTATAGGGACCCGAAACCACAAAGTTTACAACATAATATAGGAAAGGACAAAAAAGTCCAACGAATTAAATAGCTGCAAAAAAAGAAAAACCTTGAAAAAATAGCAACCAACTAACAAAAGTCAGAAAGGGCCACCAAAGAGCCAACCGAGGCGCAAACCAAAAAACTAGTAGCAACTAATCCAGAGTCTTCAAAACTTTCTCAGTCTTAACCTCCAGATCATTCATATCCTGGACTCCCTTCTTGAAAGTTTGAATCATCTTTGGCATGGGGGGTTGCCTTCCTTTTCAGATTAGCCCTGGTTCTTTTCGAAATCCCTATGTCCTCTTCCTAGTTTTTATTTTTAACCTCTTTCAAATCAACAACCAAGGACCCCTATTGAGCTTTATCCAGTTTTTCATTCATTGTGTTAATAATGATAGCATTATGTCTTGCCATTCTATTATTTTGTTCAGTAATTATCTTCACAACATTTTTTATTTTTTCAAAGTCAATTTCAATCCTTTTGTCCTTACCCGCAATGTCCTGGATCTCCTTACTACCAATGTTCTCATTACGGCCTTCATCCCTCTTGAATAATGCGGAAACCTTAGCTTTCACTTCTTCCGATTTACTTTGGAGGGCTCAATTTTTTATTTCCAGGTCATTAATTTCATTAAAGACCCATTTTGACATTGTGAAGTGGTCCACGACATTATTCCTAGCTATGCCCATAAAATTAGCAGTAGGTTCCCTATCAAGATTGAGGCAATTTTTAGCAAGGTCAAAGGCTCCAAGGGACCCAGGGGACCCAATTCTATCATCTTTTTCTGTCGACGAGACATAAAAGGAAGAATTTTTATTTGTGTCAGGTTTCTTAGAATCAGGAGAATCTTCAGAGTACGAAACAAGGTTTTTAACAATAAAATTCTTACCAGCGCCTTTGGCTTTGCGGGTAGAACTTCAAAGCTCAGAAGCAAGGCAGACTTTAATAGGCTGGGGATTATGGACTTGCATTTTCTTACTAGTCTAGACAATGGGACGGTCTAGGACCGTCCTTACCGGACTCAAATTAGGTTTATACCCCAAACAACTAAGTTCAATGTCATCATCCTCAGAAGCTGAAGAGGCATCCAAGTTAGCAAGGGCCGACATATTTTGGAAATGTTCAAAAATTAATCTTATCAAACCATGTAATATAGGATATCTTTTAGGGTTTTTCTTATGGTCAAGATAGACTCTTTCTTAAAGAACAAAGTAAGTAGTAGGGGAGAGAAACCCTGACCTTATAGTGAAAGTGATTGAGCAAATCAAAATGATAGTCATAGACCCTAGTGAACCATCCATCCAGGGTGATATACTCCATAATGATGCGAAGAAATTTTCTCCAGAGAGCTTTAATGGAGTCGGTGTCAAAGTAACTATTGGAAATTTTCACAAGTTTCAAATTTTCCTTGTCTTTCTTTGGAAATCTAACCACCACTTCATTAGAGAAATTCTTGTCCCGAAAAAATTTATATCTTTCAATGGACATACCAGTCACTTCAGTGATGATATTTTCATTAAGCTTAACTTTTCTGCCAAAAAGTGTTATTTCACCATTGTCCCAATTCTTCTAAAAAAGCTATGTAGCTTCCTGATTAAACATATGGAGTTTCTCCACAAAAGGGAGTAAACCCCCATTTTTAACTTTGTTCCACACATTAGTGTTTCTTGTGTGCATCTTGAAGCTTTCTGGTTCAACTCTTTTTCTTTCTCCTCCCATTTTAGCAAACATAGTAATGCAGACAGAGACAAAATCTTGGTGCAAAATGGTCCCGCCAAGTCTATGAGCCCATAAAGCATGCCATGCAAACTTACAAGACAAACTAATTAGCTCGACCCCATGCAATCTAATGATAGTGATGTACTTACCCCATTCTATCATCTTGATTGAGGTGACACACATCTTTCCCATGTGATGCATAATAGTTCAATAAGGCTCAGACATCAACACCTAAATCACTGATATTTAGCCATGTGCATTGTCGTTTACTTTTAACCCTTTCATTCAAAAAAAAATCCGCCACAACATTGGCTTCTCTATAGGCGTGGGATATCTTTATATTATCAAACTTAGATAAAGTCGAAATAGCATCATCAATCCAAGACTTTATGGTCTGGATAAGTGTGGGGACCTACCTAGAATATATTCAATAATATTTTTTGAATCCCCTTCAAGCCACAGATTTTTAAAATTCAGATTATGAGCCAAATTTATTACATGAAAAGTTCTGACAACCTCAGCCAGATGATTGGTTTGTGAGCTAAGGGGGGTAGAAATCGCAACTAGAAATTTGTCAAAAGAATCCCTTATAACTCTACCACATCCCACCGTACTAGGATTTCCTTTATCCACCCCATCAAAGTTGGCTTTGATCCAACCATTAGGCAGAAAAGTCTAGCAAACAACCTCCCTGTCCTTCTTAGCATGTTTAGGAGCACAAGAAATATCATAACTAATTTTCCATTCCTTAGCAATCATTAGATCATAGGAAGAACAAGCCACTTTTTTGATATTACAATCCTTCTCGGGGATTGCATTGAAGTTTTATTTCATTAATCTAATTGTTTTTTCAAACACTATGACTTTTGAAGATTCTTTAACCCTGTAAATTATATTGTTTCGTTCTTTCCAAAGACCCCAAGCAACATGAGGGAAGGAAAATCCCACAACTTCCGTAGTGTTGGGTTGTGAGTAGAGGGTTTCCATTAGCTGAAAAAGTTTTCAATTGACAAGGGGAACACCCAAGAGAATTGCCAGTAATAGAGTAGTTTTTCCCAAATTGAGGTAGCAAATGGATAATGAAGAAATAAATGACAAACTGACTCTGCCTCCATCTTGTAGAAATAACATCTATTGGGTATTTGAAAACCTCGCTTGCAGAGATTATCAACCGTGAGCACTTTATTTTGACAAAGGATCCAAAAGAAGATGTTAACATTAGGTAAAAGGTGTTTGATCCAAGCATTCGACTAGAAATGGGGGGAACCTGGGTAGAAGAAAGCCTTGAAAAAGCCGATGAAACAGAGTAGTTACCTAAGAGTTCATCTTTCCAAACAAGACAGTCTTCTGTCTGATCAAGGAAAAGTCTAATAACCAGTAGGGAGGATTGAATAGGAGTAAGAACATGAATAACAAGACACAGATCTACCCATTTTCCATTCTTCCAATAATCTTTGACATACGAACCAAGGAGAGCTTTACAAATCTTAGCCCACTCGCGAAAATGTTCAATTTTGGCAAGGGGCTCCTTGAACAACCATCTATCATCCTAGAATCTTGTTTGGTTTCCACTCTTGACTTGCCAACCCACTCCTATTTCAACCACTTTTCTACTAGCAATGAAGTTATTCCAATAGGTTGAACCTTTGAGTAGAAGATGGGATTCCATCATGATTGTGAGAGATCTGTTATTCTCCAAATATTTTCTTATCAGAATTTTAGTCCATTCCCCTGAGGATGAAAAAAGTCACCAAATTTGTTTAGCAAGAAGAGTCTTGTTAACCATTCTAATTTTTCTAAGACCTAAACAACCGGCCTTTTTAGGTTTGCACACCAAATCCCACCCTATTAAAGAAACCTTTTTCTTTCTTCAACACCCGATGAAAGAATTTTTTTTTGAATCTTTTCAATAGCATCCACAAACTTGGCAAGGGATTTTAAAAATTCTTAAGGCATAAATCGGAAGATTCTGAAGAGTAGCTTTGAGGAGCTGTAATTTACCAGATTGACTTAGAAGAGCTCCTTTCCATCCAGTAAGCTTCTTGCTAAACCTCTCAACCAAGAAAATCCAAAAGGACTTCGAGGGTTTAAGGATTAAAGTTAAACCTAGATAGGTGGCAGGTAAAGACTCCACCCTGCAACCTAGGATTCTGGAAATTTTATTTTGTCTATGTTCAGGAGTATTAAAGAAGAAGAAAGTTTTTTTGTTTGTTAATTAGCTAGCTAGATGCCCTCCCATACGCATCCAACAGATTTTTCAAATTCTTACCCTCTGAAACAGTAGATTTTCCCAAGAGCATGGTATCATCAACAAACTATTGATGAGAACAGATCAAATTGCTAGATGATAGTTTAAGACCAATGAGGGATCTTTGATCTATCAGCCTTTTCAAATTTCTTCTAAGACTTTTAGCCATAATAGTAAATAAAATAAGAGAAATAGGATCTCCCTGTCTTAGTCCTTTGGAGCTTTGAAAGAAAATTGACGGAGATCCATTAACCATGACAAAGATTGAAGATGTAGACACAAGCTGCTCTAGCAACTGAAGAACCCTATTACTAAACCCAAATGCCGTTAAAATTTTAAACAAGAATTTCCAATCAACTCTATCATAGGCTTTCGATATATCAAGCTTTAATAGGAAGCCTTCATTCTTTGACTCCACTAGGGAATGGATATTCTTGTGCACCGTGACTATTGAATCAAGGATCTATCGGCCAAGGACAAATCCATTTTGTTGAGGTAAAATTAGAGTAGGCAATAGTATTAGAAATCTGGAAGTCATAACCTTCGAGATGATTTCGTAGATAGAGTTACAGAGGCTAATGGGTCTGAAAGCATGGAAGTCCACTACTCCAGGCTTCTTGGGAATAAGGACCAGAAAAGTAGCATTTAACTCTTTTAGCAGACTTCTGGACCCAAAAAATTCTTTAACAACATTCACCACATCCTCTCCAACAATCTCCCAAAACCATTGAAAGAAGAACATAGGAAACCCATCAGGACTTGAAGCTTTACTCCCTTCAAAGGAAAAGACAACCTTCCTAACTTCCTCACTAGAGGGATATAGCAGTCAGCTTAGAATTATCTTCCAGATTAATCACATTAGGTATAGCCTCTATGAAATGATCCTGATCATTTTGGTTAGTTTCCTCATTCTTAGAAAGAAGTTTTTTGAAGAAAATAATAGCTTGACTTCTAATATCCTCCTCCTCCTCAAACCGGTTGCCATCAACTTTAATAAGAGATATTTTGTTAACCACCCTATGTTTTTAGGCCGACAAGTGAAAGTACCAAGTATTTTTGTCACCAACGGATAACCATAAAGCTTTAGATCTTTGTCTCCAAAACTCCTTTTCTTTAGAAATGATGTCATGCATCTTAATAAGGAGCTCGTTCTGTTTTTCCTTAATATCATTCAAGTATCGTTCCTTCTAGATTTTATTTTGGATCTCCACCAACTCCATTTGAAAATCAAATTTAATCCTAAAAAATGTTATCAAAAGACTCTTTTTTTTATTTTTTTAAATTGAATTTAACTTCCCTAAGTTTTTTGGCAACTCTAAACATAGTTGTCCTAGAGATATTAATGTTCCACCATTTCCTAATTTCCTCTTTATAAATAAGATGGGAAAGCCACATTTTTTCTAATCTAAAGGGGATGCTTTTCTTTATCTTTAAAGATCTGCAACAAAACTTATGGGAAAGTGGTCGGATCCAAACCTTGAAAGCGCTTTAAGAGAACAATGATAGTTTAAGAACCGCTGGTCAAAAATTAAAGTTCTATCCAATCTAACCTGGATCACATCCATACCATTTATGTGATTCAACCAGGTATAGGAAGCACCCTACAAATCCAGATCAATCAATGCCTGATTATTGATAAAGTTCTAAAGATCCTCCTTACTTTCCACATTAATCTGGGATCCTCCAATTTTTTCTTCATTCAGTAAGGGAGTATTAAAGTCTCCCATGACAACCCAATAATCGTTGTTAAAAATCCTTCAGACCAGATCCAACCAGAAAGATTTTCTGGTACCTTTTCCATTCAGAGCATAGATATTTGATTGAATCTAACTGAAATTGTCCCTAATGTGGGTGAATCTAGTAGCAATGTGGTTCGAACCTTCCAAAATTGGATCCCCTTTGATAATGTGACTATTCCAGAAAGTGGTAATACCTCCTAAAGCACCATTTCAATTATTTCCATGTATACTACAGTATTGAAACAATTTTATCTTTTCCACTTTTTCCTTCGACATTTTAGTTTCTTGAATAAGGAGAATATCTTTACCAATTCTGGGGAGTTAGGACCCATTCAGGGGTCTACACCTAAAGAAAAATAACCTTTAGAGGAAGGGAGTAGAAGAGGAATATCAAGTTCCAAGGACAAACCCTGGATAGGTATGTCCTCCAAGCTCGGAATCCCATCAATATTCTCAGCTGGGCTCATCCCTAGAGATAAAGGACCTACATCTTGACTCTACTTTTCTTCACCAACCGCTTGCCCCACACTTGCTCCTTTTTCCTCAGTTATCAAGGTGTCCTCAAATTCCTTACGCTAGGGTTCTTGAGGAACTGGACACTTAGTCCCCATTTCACAACTAGCCTCTTTTAAGATACCATGAACATTAGACTCTTTATTCTCTAAGCATTCCCCTTCTGATTTCTCAGGGATAGCTCGATATTTTGCACTAGAGGGAATGTTGAATTTCCATTTGGTTTATCCCAAAACAGAGAAGCCCAAGGTTTACGATTGCCTCCATTTTCACTAGAGGTCCCCACCACACCTTTAGATTTTTCACTTTTTTGACCGTTAGGGGAGCCCACAAAATTAGCAACCGGAATATCCTTTCCTCCTGGGTCTACCAGAATTTTGTTTCTAGAATCCGCCTCTTCTGGATAAGCCTCACCTTTCTTCTTACTTGAAACAAGCACTGATCCCACCTACGATTTCTCAGAACCTGCTCCGCCTCCATCTCCAATGCCCAAGTTTTCAAAATCCTTATTTTCCCGCTCATTCCCGCGCTCGTTCTCCGCCATTCCTAAATGATATTTATTTTAAGCTTATGTTAATTATAAAGAAAAAAATTAATTAAGAATTTAAAGATGATGTAAAATCAAGAGTTCTTAAATATTCTATTAGATTCAAGCTATGAGTTTCTAATTAAAAAAATAATAAAATCTCTTTTCCAAAAATAAAAATATTTCTACCAAGGGGGTTTGATCCAACCCTCTTTAATCATTTTCTTTTTATATGAAACCCCACTAGAGTTAACTCATTAAGATTTCATAAATATTTGATTCCATGGAAAATTTGGGATGTCCTTGAAGTGGGATATAGTATTATGCTATCACCCATAAATGTATATCTATATTTTTAGTTTCCAGATATTATTTTCTAAAGCAAAAATATCCCACAATTTGACTATTTCCCATTAAAAAGGATATCAAAAAGTTTAAATTACATCTAGGTTCATGCATTTAGATTTATCAATAAAAGACACTTAGCAACATGAACATACAATTAAGAAATCACAAAATATAAGAAAACTACAAAAGCATTTTTCCTCTCATAAAATTAATCAATAATCATCATTTTTTAGTATTGAACATTAGTAGTAATTGAAACAATCGACTATCAACATGCATTTAGACCACAAATAAAAGCTCACTACAATGACATCTATTAATCATGGTCACCCATATGTTTGTAGAAAAAATCACTCTATTCATTGGTCAACTTATTGTACATCATTAACACAACCTACATCATAAACAAGATCTAAAAACACTTTAAATTGTTATTTTAAAAGTGCACTAGGACTAATATGCCAGATTGGGTGATTTAGTCCTAGTTTAGGGTTTCTGGGCAGAATCTACAATTTCTTGGTGACTGATCATAATCCACTAAAAAATGGTA
This sequence comes from Sequoia sempervirens, assembly GCA_007258455.2. Taxonomy (NCBI): domain Eukaryota; kingdom Viridiplantae; phylum Streptophyta; class Pinopsida; order Cupressales; family Cupressaceae; genus Sequoia; species Sequoia sempervirens. The sequence goes on along the minus strand of VDFB02079120.1, from coordinate 116,977 downwards.
AAAGAGGTATGCATGGACTCATACACCCAAGGTGGTGATTTATTCCCATTATTAGGGTTTTTTCTGACATTTTTGTAGCCTCTAGTAATCTTTTGTAGCTTTCATCTTATCCAATATTTAGGTCCAAAAAGTGTGAATTCTAATCTGTAGGCGAGTTTCTATCAAGATGAAAACTTCTTGACAACTTTGACAACTTTTGTAACTTTGTCTTTAAAGCATCTTCAAGCTCCAATTCCCCTTGATCCACAAACACATTAGATATAGGAGAATAAAATCCCACCAAGAGTTTAGTTTAAAATAGGTCCAAGCTAAAGTGAGAAACATACGCCAGCTAGGGCATATGAGTCCTAGTACCTTAAACTTGGGACAAAAACTTCAAGAAATGTTCAGTTCAATGTCACATTTAAGATCAGGCCTGAAGACCTAGGTGGGACCCATATGCCCAAGGTGGCATATGATTCCCAAATCACTAGATCTAGAACACATAACACAAAAACATGAATTATGATTGGTCATTTGTTAAATCTTAGGATTATCCTTTAGAAAACATTTAATTAGGCTTGTGGATGCAAAATATGTTGAACTAGGACATAAAGAAGCCAGTTTTTAATAGGGAGGGCCCAAATAAGTGTGAAAATGTAAAGGGATACATTTTCCTACACTACACAAGGTACTAGAGAAAAAAGCCTAAAACTTAGAGCTGATTTTAAATATCAATTGTTCTAGTATTCAATCATCTAGCACCTCAAAAAAGACACCATAACTCTTATGAAAAAATATATTGTTAACTAGGGAAAGACATTGAGCACCTCATAACATAAACATAAATTACATAAAAGTTAAACTATTCATCACCAAATGTTTCCATATAATTGGTAAAATTTCCTACCCATTCAAAGTATCAGACTGGTACAATATATATAATATCCTTTAGGAACCTTCAACCTACCCCAAGCTTCTCCCTTTGTCTATCCAGTGTTGCACCTTTAATATCCATGATAAAGGGATAGCATGTTGCCACCTCACTCAGAACGGAAAGAAGCTCTAGGTCATGGGCTTGGGAATGGTAAAACCTAGGGTGTAGATTCTAGCACCTCCTCTAGCCCTCCTAGTAATTTCAGTATAAAAATATTCCAAGCCATTTATGCCATCTCCACCTTTAGGATTTTTAGATCAAGGAGATTCTCCATAAAATGCAAGGAGATATAATAGTCCACTCTTTATTGATCATTTTCCAATAAGAAGTCCTATCCCATATTAATTTTAGCCACATCGATCAACATGAAGTCTTGTTCTATAATGATTCACTTCAAATGAAGCTCCATGATCATGCCAAGGAAGGTCATCTATTTATGGGATCTCACCAACCTAATGGGAGTATCCATATCATTGCAAAAATAACTTTTTGTAGGCATATGCATAATGATTTAAGCTTATACATCTTCAAAATGTCTTATGAGACAAATATTATTCTTTCTTAAATGAACACCATGATGAGTGCACTAATAAACGTAGGTAAACAATTGTCTCTTCAATCACCTAACAGATGATAATGGCTTTCAACCCTCTCACATGTACAACTCTTGCCTTGGTAAAAATGCCAATAATAAGTTTTGGCACAAGCTCACAATGTTATAAATTTTGGTTACCTTCCTTGATTTAATAAGAGTACCTCTAAGCTAGAGTGATTACTCATTATCTCCCATCAAAATAAGAGATTAAATGCAAGCATGATCTACAAAAAGGAATTACTACTACCTTTGGCTAAGAAAGTGCACTGACCTAAAACATAGCAATTAGTAGGATTTAGAGATCTTCCATAGAACACATTAAAAAAATCCAAGATATAGCTCATAACTAATTATGAAATCATTCATTGTCTCCCAGTACTGATCTTGAAGTGAAAATTAGACCAATGATGCACACTTTAAGCTCTTATCAGTATGAGACATTCCTAGGCTTGTGGATAATGGATATGTGGAAAAATAATTTACAAACCTCATAAAGTAAGCTTTTTGGAACCTATTCAAGGGTGCAAGATGGTGGGCATGTGGTAGTATCTTGCAATCATTAAGCTGATCAAGCATCAATTCCTTGATAGCCAATATTGTAACAAAAAACTTCATGAGGCAGGACCTACAACCTTCTAGATAAGAAATGGACAAACGGTGCACCTTCTATTATCCTTCAAGCTCAAAACATTCCTAAAATTGTGTACATATGACATGTGGCACCATCAGATATCAAGAAAAATGATTATTATTTGTAGAACCTCATTTGGGGGGATGTGATACAATGCTTGTATAATTAACACACAAGATTAAAACATCAACTCTACCATCCCAAGAGCTTAACAAGATAACTACTACTTAGCCTTGTTGGACAACTACCGTACAGGAATGAAGTGATCAATATAAAAAAGGCCCCAATAGTTGAATGTATAGAGAAAACTCCTCTCGGAGGTACTTTGCACAACATTAGTAGATTAGTGGCACATATTTCCACATCCTTCGAGCTCAAAACATACCTAAATTTGTGCTTGTATGACACATGAAATTTTTGGACATCAAGCACAATAAATAGTCTTTTTGGAGCCTCCTTTTGGTGGGTGTATTGCGGTAGCTATGATATAATTGTGTGAACTTATAACATCAAATCTATTACTTGAAATGTACAAACTTTCTAATGTTCCTTAGGGGGGATGCAATATGGGGCATATGACATTATTACAGGGGAAATTCAAGGTTCTATACAACCAACTTGAGAACCAAAAAAATATCTTTCCAAACCAATAATGTTGAAAAGAAGATTGACTGGGTGTTAACCACCTAGTTATCTTGAGACCCTAGGGACGTTTCTCCCTTGGGCTTCTCTGTAGTTGATTTGTGGAAAATCATCTAATTTGCAAAAGTTGGAAGAATCAATTTGGAGGCCTTTTGTCTCCATTTTACAAGTTTGGTTTGCTAATGTGTCTTCTACTAAATTGACTTCCATGTAACAATGTGTAATTGTTATTGAAAAAAAACCATCAAGGAGTTCCCAAACTAGTCGTAAAATGTGGGAGATGGTCCAATTGTTGGCTTGCCTATTTATGAATGTATTGATAATATTTAATATGTCTCTTCAAATGTGCAGATTTTTCACCTACATATTATGTGCTAGCTTGACACCTGCTAACAATCCATGAGCCTTTGTTGCATTATTAGAGCTCAGAAGTAACTTAAGGAAATCCTTTTAAAATTTATCCTTTTTCATTATGAATTACGCAACCTAACTTGATACACTTAGATTACCTTTAGATGCACCATCAAATTTTAGTTTTATAAAATTTGGGGATGGAGCACGCCATTTGATTATACTTCTATCCACATGATAAACCTTAGAATATGCATCTTGATTTGGAGCATGAGAAGGGATGAAAGCTTTAACATTTCATTTTCCTAGCTTGAGAATAAATTAGATGGGTTCGGTTTTCTAACACATTTTCCATTACTACTTTTGATATATTTCTATTCAATTCATTGAAGAAATTTTTTTATGTCTAGAGATAAGTTTCTAAAAAATCCTTATGTTTCACTCATGTCATATGTTCTATACTAGTAGTGTAGGAATCACCACCCATAATGCATGAAAAACATAACCTTTATATAATAATAGCTAACTCTGAAATAACTCCAAAATAGTGTTTGGAAAGGGGGAAAACTAATGAAGCTTATTTTGAATCCAATTCTAACATGTTTGAGCAAAGGTATAATGAAGCAAGAGATTATATGTTGTTTCCATACAAGAACCACATAGAATAGAGTTGAAAGGTTGAGTTGTGCCTAACTTGGAAAGTCTCCAACTTGTGAGAACCTGCTTGTGGAGAGATAACCAAGAAAAAGCACTTGATTTAAGTAGGATTGAGGAGTGCTCTCAGAGCTTATATGGTCATTTTCCTAGTTGAATCCTATCTTCGAAGGTCATAGATTTATAACCTTGCTTGATATTATATTGACCTCACATAGATGGAGCCCAAATAATTTTATCTTCAACATCTGAGAGTAGAACAACCCTTGACTCTAGAATTAGTTGTAGCTTTTGCTTCTAATGTTGTGGAAATGGGAGATTGTGGATGTTTCTCCATGAAACAGTAGACTTAAATATTGAGTTGTCTTTTATTACATAATATTTCAATTTTGAGGCCCATACTACTTTTAGGAAATCCTAAGCATCCTATAAATAATCGATTAAAGATAGCACACAATTCTCATTCCATGATTCATCCCAAAAATTAATATTTTCTCCATTATTGATGATCCGTGAAAGGAAGGAGGATACTACATCTCAACATGTGATAATAAAATTCCAAATTTTGTATCCTTCCAATGGATTTGATACAGTGAAGATTATTTGTAGCTCTCTTGAATCTAGGTATTTAGATCTCATAATTTAGCTCCATTTTGATGATGAGTTTGCATATAGCTTCCAAGTTAGCTTTGCACCTCAGGCTAAGTTTCTCAATTATAGGTTTTGTAATCCAAAACTTCCAAAAAAATTATCTTTGCACAATTTTTCCTAGGAAACAAGAGAGCTATTTTCCAAGAATTATATAAATTGTCTTTCCAAAGGAATTGTCTAGTAGCTTTGATAATATTCTCATTAACCCCTCTTGGTATTTTTATCATTGATAAAAAATAATTTGGAATAGTGGATAGGACTACTCTTATCAAGTCTCCATACAAGTGACAACCATCTACCCCTCCATGATAATACTTTGTTTTGAATAACCATAGATATTGTATTCCAAAATGAAGCTTTTTGAGCCCCTACAAAGAAAGGAATACTGAAATAACTACCTAGTGAACTATTTTTATTGAATTTTAGAATTGAGAGAATGTGGGAAATTACCATAGTACTTGTATTTTGGAAGACTATTTTTTATTTCCTTTGATTGATCACTTGTCCGGAAATTAGACAATAGTTTTCCAACACAACCTTAATATTCTTAGCTTACACATTGAGGGATAATCAATAATAATGTCTAATCTTGGTATTTTTAGGACATGCCACTTACTTGATATATGATAGGCTTAAATTTCCATACTTAGCACTTTTGTAATCACAATAAAGAGAAAGGGAGAGAGGGGGTCCCCTTGCCTTACTCCTTCAAAAGCAAAGAAGAAACTAGATAGTGGTTCATTTATGAGTACAAAATACTTTATATTATTGAGATAAGAGACAATCAATTTACACCATTTTGTACCAAAACCCAATCTTGCCAAGACCTTTGATAAGAATCCCTAGTTTATTTTATCCTAGGAATTTATCATATCTAATTTTATAATCATGGCGAGAATTTTTCCCTAATGAATTGAATATTATTTCCGCTTCAGTTTTCTCTTTTCCTAGAACAAAATCCCCTTGCTCCTTTGAGAATATATCCAATATAAGTTTGGCAAGTCAAGGTGATGGCTTTTGAAAATATTTTATAGATGGTGTTATAGAGGGAAATAGGTCTAAAATTTACAAATGAGGAAGGGATTTTGTTTTTTATTTAATAAGGGTGATATGAGTAGTATTAAGATTTTTTACCATTATGTCATTCCTATGAGATTCCTCTAAAGCTAGCTAGATATCTCTTCCTACAAATTCCTAATATTTCTAATAGAATAGTGTAGTAAAACCATTCAAACTTGGAGCTTTGTGTGGAGCATGTGCAAATACTATAGTTTTTCCTTATTCCAAAGTGAATTGACCCAAAAGAAACTTGTTTTGAACTAACTACTCTTAGAATGAAATTTAAAAACTCTTTTTATTTTCCGGCCAACTCAGGACCCTAATTCGCTAGTTTGGAGAGGAGATTAGAAAAGAATAAGATGGTCTCATTTTCAATTTGCACTCATCTTTTAACAGTTCATTGGAAATATATTTAATTAGGAAAATTGTACTAGCATTGCATCTTACCTTAGATGAAGTGTGGAAGAACTTCATGTTCCTAACTCCATCTTTTAACTAGGTTTCTCTAGATTTTTGTTTTCAATATATTTCTTATCTAGCAAGAACTTCTTCTAGTTCTTTCTAAAGCTGATTATGGCATTGGAAAGATTCATTGTCCATGCCAAATTGAATGAAAAGTTTATTTATCTCATGAATTTGATGTAGAAGAATATTTCTTTGTTCAAAAATATTTTTGAAGTTGAGAAGATTCTATTGTTTGATATATCCTTTTATAAATTGATGTGTCTTGGCTAGTTGAAAAATTCTGGATCCTACCAAAACTAGTGTTGTCTCCCACCATTATTTGAGGATTGGCATGAAGTTTTCTTCTTTGAACCATATGTGTTCAAATTTAAATGATGATTTAAATTTACTTCGAATATGGTTCCAAGTTATCTTCAATTGGATTGGATAGTGATTTGATCAAGGAAATGTGAGGAAGGAAGAAGCACATTGAAAACCACTATTGGATTAGATTATAGAGATAAGGAATGTATCTAATATTTTTTTAATGAGATAAAAATGCTTCCTTATGTTTGTCTAGATAAATTTACCATTAGTTGGTAAATAAGCTATCAATGCATTATCTAAGATGAAGTTAGAAAATTCCTCCATTACTTTTAGAGGAGGTATGATACCTCTATTTTTCTCTTTTGGAGATGTAATAGCATTAAAATACCCTCTTTAAATAATTAATTCCCCCCTTCAACAAATTGATGCGTGTTGCTAGGGATTCCATACACGTTTCTTACCAATAGAAGAATTAGGACCATATATGTTAAAGATCCAAAATATGTGTTGATAACATTCAATCTTGATGAGCATCCACTATTTTTGGGCTATGATAAATTCCACTTTGACCTTCAGTAGATCATATAAAACTTCAATTCCTCTTGATTCTACTACAACAAGAATATAATGTGTTTCCCATTTGATCGATTTGTTCATTTTTATTTGTTTTGTTCATTTGAAAATTTTGTTTCTTGCAATAGAAAAATGTCAACCTCACTAGAATCTATCTAATGTTTTATTAAGCACCTCTTGTTAGGGGCATTAAAGCCCCTAATATTCCACAAAATACCCTTCATTGGTCTCGATAAGAGCAACAACCCCTCCTCAATTTTATATACAAATTTTTATCCGAGGTAATCTATATAAACCCGCTATAATTTCTTCTTGTATTTTCCTTGTCATGTGATTTTTCCATTTCTTTGTATTTGTCTTAGAAGACAAGGAAATCACATCAAACTAAGTTTGTGGGTGGTCAAGAGTAATAAAAATCACTAAGGTCCTCCTCAGTCATTTCATCAATGGTTTTTCCTCCTACTTCTGCTGAGATATGTTCTACTATTTCTAGCAAACACTTTGAAGGAGTTGTATCAAGAGGAGGAATATATTTTATAATATCTCATTTGTGGTTTCCTACATCATACTTTTCATTGTAGGGTTTGGGATGTTGGTCTATTTATAAATCATTTTGAACCATGTGATTGGGATTAGGAGTATCTAATTCCAAATCCTTATTAGTAGTGCTATGAGAAAACATTCCTCCTTCATAATTCCTTGATATGCTTCCTCTATCATCTTCCTTAGCGGATGCTTCAACCATTGAATCTAGAACTAATAGATAAATGTCTTACTTCAATACTTCCTCTAATTGTGAGTTCGACATTGTGGCATCAAATATCATATTCCAATTATTCCTTTCTGAAACCTATGAACCTAGGATTTCTAGAAGAATTTAATACAGATAGCTATTGTTGGAAAATTTATTGCTCTTGAAGTGTCTTCTTCTCACATCAAACCCCTCAATTGTTTCACCTACCCATCAGTAGCCCCTTTATTCAATGACATTTTTTGGGATCTTCATCCCTATAACTCCTAATAGTTTCAAAATTAAATATGGTAGGAAATTTTGAATTCCAAATTTATAGTGGTAGGTAATTTCAAATTTTTTGAGAGGGAATGTTTGAGAGACAAAATGAATGAAGGTTGATGATTGAAAGTCAGTTGGGAAGACTCAATTTTTGTAGCACTAGTCTAAGAAGAGAATGTTTTTTGTTCTCTATGTGATTCAAAGAAGCTTGTCTAGAACAATAGTTGTATTTAGTCTATTTTTGTGATTGAGTAGTGATTGTTCCTGAAAGACCTTTGTGTAGCTCCTAACAGTGAGCTCCTAGAAGCTCCTAAAATTTTCTATCTATGTGATCAGCTCATGAAAGCTCCCAATGGCTAGTAATCAATAGCTTAGAGTTTATTTTTTGAACTTTATGTTTAGTCTTTTATGTATTGTCATTTCTAGCTTATTGAATACAAAAAGAAAGTTGCATGTCTCCTTGTGCTTCCACATTTTTTTTGTGTATTCCCAGATGATTGGGAAACATAGCAGTAGCTCTATGTTGTTTTGTGCATTGAGAAATTTTGACATGATATCAAGGCCATAGGCCCCATTTCTTCGTGAGTTAGGAAATTTTTTTGGGTATTAAGTTTTTTTTCTTGTTGGAGACATGGCTGGAGATGATGGGAAGAGCTGGAAGCAACCACTGTCCTTTAATTGACAAAATTATGATGTTTAGGAAAAGAAAATGAAGACCATAATGGTTGCAAATGACTTGTGGGAGTTTGTGATAAGTGGTTTCAATGATGTAACTAACATTGCAACATATGCAATTCTCACAAACAACTAGAAGAACCAATTGAAGGAGTTGAGGAGGAAAGATGCCAAGGCATTAAGTTTAATAGAAGTAGCCTTGACAAAGGCCATTTTTCCCATAATAGGAATAGCTAACTATGCAAAGGAAGCTTGGGAAATCCTCCAAACCAGCTATAAAGAGACTGATAAAGCCAGATTGGTTAAGCTCCAGATGCTTTGAAGAGAGTTTGAGACACTCAAAATGAAGGACAATGAATCCATCTCATTTTTTACACAAGACTCTTAGGTTTGATAAACCAATTGAGAGTGAATGGAGATATTTTTGAAGGCTGAAGGATTGTGGAGAAAATCATCAGGAGCTTACCCATGAAGTTTGATGTAGTTGTGATTGCCATTTAAGAGGCAAAGGACCTCACAACATTGTTTGTTAATGAGTTGTCGGGTTCTTTACAAACCCACAAGCAACACCTAAATAGGTCTGCTACCTCTTCCCAAGAGCAAGCTTTTAAAGCTCAGTCAAATGCAAGAGGATGGTGGAGAAGAAACAATGGTGGAAGGATCTCAAGAGGTAGAGGTCGTGGCAACTCTAGACAAGGAAATGCTGGAGGAGATAGCTCAAAACGAGCAAACAACCAAGAGGGTGCAAGTAGCTCTCATACTAGCTCTCGACAAGGTAAGAAGAACAACAGTTCAAATCAGAAGAATGAAAAAAGCGATGTTGAATGCTACTACTATCATAAATTTGGTCATTATGCAAGTGAGTTCTGGAAAAATCATGACAATTAGTCAAAACAAAATGCAAATGTGGCTCAAGGAAATTAGTCCACAACCTTCATCATGTGCAACATTGGTGAAGAAGGAAGTGCCAAAGTCTAGTATTTGGACATTGGTTATAGCAACCACATGAGTGGTAATGAAAGTTTGTTTTTTTTCATTGATAAAAATGAAAAGTTAGAGATAAGAATGGGGAAAAATGGATTAATTCCATTTGTGGGTAGAGGAACTATCATGATCTGCACCAAGAAAGGTGAGAAGGAGATACATAATGTATTTCTTGCTCCTGGGTTAAAGCATAACCTCATGAGTGTTGGACAAATAATCCAAAATGGATATAAAGTTCTGATGGAGAAGGGTCAATGCATTATTTATAAAAAGAATGAGAGGATGAAAGTGTTTGCATTAGTTCAAATGAAAAAGAACCAGATGTTTCCTTTGAAGATTGAGATGTGTTTCTTATCTCAGTCCATTGTTGCACCTCTCATGAATGAAAAATGTACAATAGTATGACAAGTAGCCCTCAAGAACACCATTCAAGACCCCTCCAAGCTATGGCATCTCAGGTATGGACATTTAGGCTATGTTGGTTTAAGTCTTTTGTCCAAGAACAAAATGATTGATGGTTTTCCAAGAATAGTAGAGCCTAATGTTAAGTGTGAGGCATTGAGAATTCTAGAGATGACACCTATAAAAGAGATGTTTGTTGTAGCAGCTAACAAATTTTTTAGGGTTAATGAATCCTAGTGTAAAAATTATATGGCCAAAGGGTGATGAAAATTGGAGAAAAGAGGTAAGTCCTAGTTACCCAGTAAACTTAAAAGGATGCATTTTAAAGCAAAAAATTACTGATGCTATTGTTTTACTTCATCATATTGTCAGGAATGCACAAATTGAATTATTTGAAGACTAGATGTGTCAATTTATATTGGTTATTTGTGATCATGATGTGTTTATCAATTGGGCTAATATAATTTGCTTCCACTTGCATGAACAATTAGTCAATTTTCAAAAGACTACTACTTTTCATCTGTGTTCCTGTTTGATATATATCATTGCTAGTCAGAGATCTTTCTAGCCAGGGTTGAAACCACAAGTGCCACCAACTTCTAGCATGCTCATATATAAATGTTATCCATAGTTTACGAGGCAGGTTGGGATGGAAGAATATTGTCTTGTTAATGATTTATTTTTAATGGAAGTTGTGAGAAAACTAGATAGAAAACCTAAAATGTGTTTTTCCCCCGAGTCAAAATCTTTGGTGTTGAAATTTGGAAGTTTTTATATCCAGTTTGATAGATTTTCTTATTTGAGGATAAGAGGTTATAAAAAGGCCCCAATAAAATTAACTAAGTATCCCAAGGATATCTGGTATTTTTGGAGGTTTGTAGACAAATGGCCATAGTGAATATAAAATATATGAATATGGGAAAACATGGGTATTCCTCCACATTAGTTACTCCTTCCTTCTCATGCAAAAAAAATTAGATGGCTAAAGGTGTTGAAAGGATTCTTAAAGAATACAAACTCCAATACTTGTTTGTAAGAACTAATTTTGACAACAATGGCTTTGTAAAATGAAACCTGTACGCTTTCGGCTCGTATCAACACCAACCTTCAATTAAGGATTTCTAAGAAGATTGTATTGATGGAAATGGATTTTTCAGGAGGGATCATATGAGGTTAACCCTTGAGAAGATACAAACTTTTGGTCTCTCTTTCCTAATTCTTGAAAATGTGATTGAAGATTTGGTGGTTCTTGATCCCGCATATGAGAATTTTCCTAACAAATTGCATCCTAGAGTTGACTAGGGTAAAGATGAAGTTTTATATATGAGTACATGAGCTAAACCAGTATTCAAAAGGACTCAAGATTGGTTAGAAGGAAAATGGTGTAAGGTTGTTGGTTATATTCATGAACGAAAATCATCCCAGAGAAATGAACAAGGATCTAGCTAGGTAGTTGTTGGAGGTACATCATCAACAAGAATAGCTACCAGGTCTTCTAGTGCCAATTCGCAATCTGGGGGTGATGGTGAAAAAAATGAAGAATTAGTCAACTTGAAATTAATATGTGAACAAGACAACCCATCTACCCCTGCTCCTAAAAAGAAGACTAACCAAACAAAACCTATGTCAGAAGATTCATATAATATTTTTAGGCATATTATTGAAGATAATACTTTCGCACACTTGCCTGAAGAACCTTCTCCTCCTATAGAAAATATATCAATTATTCCTAGTGAGTCTAGAGAAGTTGTTCAAATTGATAAAGCCTCCATCCTAATAGAAAACTCTCTAGTATGGTTGAGGAAGGCAATAGAAAAGAAGAGGAAATAGACTCCGACGACATTTTTTGGAGTAGATATGATGAAAGAATTACTCCAATCTTCCAGAGGTCCCAAGAAAGCTCAAAAAATGTCAAGAATACTAGATGACATTGTCTCTTGTAATCAGATACTAGATATTGTAGAACCTTTAAAGAATTTGGATGATGATAAGATAACCATGACCGATTATAAAATCATACATGTTGACATGGGTCCCAAGACACCTGAGGTTGATGTATATCACGCTAGTTATTCATTCAATACTTTAGCCAAGCGAGTAAAAGAAGAAAGGAAGGAAAGGGTAAAATTGCAATCTTAGGTTTTGGATTTCAAAAACTTTATCTCTTCTATTGTTTCTCCCTTTTTGTCTACTAAGGCCTCTAGTTTCCATGAGAGATTTATTGATGAGTCTAGGATGCAATTGATTAGAAAGAATCTAAATTACTCCAAGGATTCCAATGAGTGGATTCAAGAATTATCTCAGGAAACTATATTTTTCATTAGTAATTTTGTGATTTCCTACACTCATATTGTTGATAAAAGAAAAGGATTAATAGCAGAACTGTAATAGATTAGGAAAAATCATACCAATCTTTATGTGCTTTCAAAAGAAATGAAAGAATTAGTTTCCATGGACCAATTGAAGTTGATCAATGAATAGATTGTTAGTGATCCAAAGAAATTAGATCCTTCGTGGCTTGATTCACTTAAATGGAAATTAAGCATATATGATAAATTGGTAAAGGAAATCACTGAAGTACTAGAAACGTATCTGGATATGTTCAGAGAAACCAAAGGGAATTTTCATGACCTATAAGTGAGGATAATGGATGAGTTTGATGAGAAGATTATAGACACAAAGGAAATTTGCTTGAAATTCAAAGAATTCTTCAACAAGGAAGTAGTAGATGCTGCTACAATGACTAAAGAATCTTTCTCAAAGCTTGGGAGGCTGGAACTCTATCTTAAAATTTTTAAAACTAAAGTAGAAAGGAGGTGTGACACACTGAATGAATCTGAAGTTGCTCTCAGAAAATAAAGAACCGAGCTTCAAATCATACTAACACCAGGTAGCAGAGAGATTTTTGCAATCATTACCAGGTATAGGGAATACAAAGCCAGAATGAAGTTATGGGAAAGGTTGTGGCAACAAGAAGGTGTTGAGGAGCTAGAAGCTAAAGAAGTTGAAGTGGGTGGGACCAACACATATTTTATTTTTAGTATTTTCAAATACTTTCTTTAAAGTTGGCTCTTTTAAGTTAAGGACTTCTTTTAATTTTTGGTACGATTACTTTCAAGAAACCGTTACCAAAGAAATTTTCTATGTTTAAATATGGATTCGACTGATGTGGTTAGGATCTTTTGGGAAAATTTTCATTTACTCATTAGAGAAAACTTTGTTATTTTGGCTATTATCTATTATTTTGATATAGAAGACATTGGTGAAGTTTATGCATGCATAATCTTTGAATTATGGTGTATGGATTTGTTCTATTTATACTAAATATTTGCTAGTGTGATATCTATTATTGGGATGATGGATGATTTATTTTGTTATATTTTTGTGGTGTTATTATCTGTGAATACTAATTTCACCCTGATATTGGTTTAGTTGTTATATTTTCTTAAGCAGTTTCATTTCTTATTGCATGAAGTTGATAGATACCTTTAAATCTTTCTAGTTAAAAGCCCCTTCCTTTATTTTCTTTCTAGTTAAAGTCATTACTATTTTAAAAATTATTCATTGACTATTAGATAAAGCTAGCTGCCACCTTTTAAAATAAGCAAAGAATTAGTTTGAAGTTTGTAATGTTGTCATGTTACCGATTCAGTTGTGGTTACATTTATCACCTTTTGTGGGCATAAGAATATAGAGTTAGGTGATAAATGTATTAACTAACACATATGAATCTGGTTCTTCTTTGTACCTTTTTCAAGATATTCACCAATAGTGTTTGCCACAAACTTATTAGAATTTTCCTCAAAAAGTGGATTGCTCCTACACCAGTAGGAATCATCATTTATGACCCTATATTCTAGTAAATATTCATCAAATAAGGGATTTTGCAACACCTTCATGATTGTCACATGTACCCCTTCCTCCTTAATGTCAGGATCCCAATATCTTTGATCATTAGTGCATTCAAAATCAGTGTAATCACTTGAAGAGTAGATAGAAACACTTTCAATAGCCTCTTCATCATTTTCACTCAAAATAATTTATCCACATTTAGAAAATAATTCACATGAAGAGAATTTCTCACTACCTAGGAAGCACACCCCTTCAAGGCTATTAACATACCCTTTACTTGAAGCAAAATACTCCATCTCCATTTCATAAGAAGAATGATATTCAATAGAAGATTGACCAAGCTCGATCTTATCCCTTTGATTCCTCATTTGTGACATATAACTGAGATCAAGTGCATCTCCATCACTAACTTTTGCATCATTATTCCTTATTGGATCAACATCTAAGGTTTCGCCCTGTACCTCTTGTGATTGCTCAAGAACTATACATCCCAAGGAAGAAAATTAGGTACTATTTCTTTATCCTCATACTCTGTCTCTTCATCTTCATCACTACCATTTGATCTTACATCTAGAGTACTTGTGAAATAACAACAATCATCAACTAACTGTCCTCCTTCTGATGCACTTTCTCGATCTGTCAACCTTAGCCTTTGATTCTCCTCACTATTGAAATCATTGCCCACATTCTAGGAAGCAACAAGTGGCATATAAATATGCTCAATTTCTTCCATAGTGCTTATCCAATCCTCTACCTGATCAAGACTACGAGGCTTCAAATTCTCAGGCAATTTGCTTAATCTTGATTTGTAGGCTTCACAAAACAAATCAATGCACATTAAGTCGTTAGGTCTGACACTCTTGGGCATCTTCATTAGAACATTTAGGAATCTTGAAAACAAGTCATGTAGTGATTTTGTAACATGTATTTTCATTTCATACAACTCTTTGATAGAGAATACTAAGTCATCCCTTCCCAATCTTGGTTGATATGAGGTTGATGCTTGCTCCTGTTCAACATCATGTGGAAGTAATGCAGATATAACATCTAAGGGATCCTTTTCCTAAAAAACACTTTTACTTCCTAATTTGTTTGGCTCAATAGTTTGTATTCTATTAAAAGCTATTCATACTAGCAATCATAGGTCCCCCCATGACTGAGTACTTCAAATTGTTCTCAATATTCACAGCATTTTGGTAGGCCTATTGTAAGGTAGTAGGCTCTTGTTCTCTCAACAAGAAACCCATCTTACTCTAAAATGCTCCCAAATATACAATCAAATGTTCTACATCATTTGGCCTCACGTGTTCAAGGATTTCTCTTATGACCTTTGCAAATCTAAGGTTGAAATCAGGGATCAACTCTTCATTATCCCTAGAGATCTCCATAAAGTTGTTCCTTGCAATAGTTGGATTTATTCTTTCACAAAACTACTCCATGAAGACTACGTTAAGTTCACTCTAACAATGTACATAAGACACTGGAATGAAAGATAACTAGTCTCTTGCATCTTCTTTCAAGGATTGAACAAAGAGTTTCATAACCAAATCTTCAAAATCTATCTCATAATCTCCCATCACATCAGAAAATTCTTGCACATGCTTGTTCATTCTGACTTCTAACCACTAAAATTTGGTATTTTGTCTCTAATCTTGGGTGGTAAAATATTTGGGTAACCACGAAAATTGTCAAAGTTGAGGGCCCTGTACCTATCAGTACTGAAATTGCCTTTGTCAGACAAGGATTGTTCACCTTGCATGCTTTTATCAATATCTAAACCAAATGGTACAAATTGACAACTCATCCTTAATTCTTGGAAAGGAATTTAAGATCTAGGTATGTGCAGGATCATGATGGGCCAAAAAGTGGTGATACGATGGGTATGTGTAGGGTATGTGGTTGACGACTATTTTTTACCCAAAATTGATGAAACAAAAGGGGTTTTTAAAGGAGATTCTCAAATTTCCACCAATAAAAATTATGTTTACTTTTAATTTAATAAATAATTATTATTCATTTTCTATTTGAATTACGAATAAAGTCCTAATTGATAGGTTGATTGAAAAACATCTATAGATTTCAAACGGTATCACATTGTTTGAATCCAAAACATGTGTCACATTCTATGCTTTGCATACTATAAGATTAAAATAAAAATTAATTTCATGAAGTTTTGACCAAGTTAAGGTGGTCAAACATACAACTTTTTATCTTTTTTAAAAGTTCTAATAAACAATTCATAATTAATTATTTACTTGGAAAAAAATTACAAAAAAATATTCATCACATCGGGACATGAGTCCTCTACTTATATCTAAAATCTTATAAAAATAATTATCATTTTAGTGTGGTTAGGGTTGTCAGATAGACACCTACTTCTCATTTTTTCCCTGAAATTTAAGTACTACTACATTCAAATTTCAAATTTTCACCAAATAGATTTTTTATATTACATAAACCTAGTAGTTTAGAAACTACATTCCATTTGATACAAATTCTATTCTTACATATTTTTGAAATGATATAGATAACTTATTCAAATTTTTATGTCAAGTTTCCTAGCTTTGATTTTTTTGAATTTTTCACCACTTAAGGGCCTATTTTTTCCATAATGATCCTGTACATACCCATCTACTGTACAATTATATAATATTACATCAATTCCTATTGAAATTTTTATCCTATTCCTTTAGCACATATACTCCCTATAAATACCACCTAAGATCTAATAATATAACATGCTCCTTTCATCATATTACATAAATTTCAAGTTATATGCAAAGGCATGCTACATTATCACTACTATTCCCTCATCTAGTGCTAATTCACCTATTAGGGAATCACTTACATCTTGAGCATAGGAAATTTATCCTGATTTACCCATAATATGCTCTAATTTCCTCAAATTCTATGAAAATACCTAGTATTTTGTAGTGGCTGACTATCCTTTGTCTTTAAAACTATAGATCCGACTATTCAATGTATTCTTTATGAGGTTCTTTGAATTAGAGATACTACCTCCTTTTAGAGGACTGAAATTCAAGTGAGATGAATTTTCTTCAGAAATGGAAAATGTTCTAGGCTATCTTCCATAGTAGAGTAACATTCAGATCCTTCAATCTTTGTTGAACTCAAAATCTTCTACTAGGTTCAAGAATTTGTTAGCATCTAAATGAGGTGTTTAGATTCACATCATCATTTGAATCTACATTTCATATCTACATTTGGAGAATGAGGTATTCCGCACCAAATTTTCCATTTTGTTGGTGTTTCTCTAGTGCACCTAAGGAATCTCTAAAGAGTAGCCAACTCCTATACTTAATATCCTTGAAATGAATGGCCAACTAAGAAGATTTAGTCAAAGACTGAAATCTTCTACACTTTAGGCTTTGTGGGACCTAGGAGGTTGTTCCTGCTATGTTCATTTTGGTTCATACCTTGTAGAACACATGAATTCACAGATCAATTCTTATGAGAAGAAAATATACATGAATTACTGAAATATTGGCTTATCTTTGAGCAAATTGCAACCCACTCACTAGGAATCAAAGGCCATTTCAAGATACTTTGCTTATCTTTGGGAAAACTATGACCCACTCACTAGGAATCAAAGGCTATTTCAAGATACTTCACATAGATGCCTCATGATTAGGGAAAACTTTAGTGGCGAATCTTCACCAATTGGAAAATAATTAAAATCAGGACCTCCAGAAATGGCAAATAGTATAGGCTAAAAAGGATGTTGAATTTTTAGGATTTTACAAAAAAAAAATTTGTCTCGATTAATTCACGTATTCATTATTTTTTAAACAATGAGTCATTGGAACTGATTCGCCAGTAGTTTATACTATAATTGCAAATATTAATTATATTCCCCAATAATATTATATTACTACCATTAATTTTGGGGCACTATCGCCACAATAACAAAATTTCCATTTAATTTTAGGGATATTTTAGCCTTGTATAGGGATTTTATTTATTGTCATCAAATCATCGATTATCTTTTTAATCAGATGGTTGTAGGTTGATTCCATGACCTAATACGCACGTGCCTTTTAAAAGGCTTGTTGAGGTTCAAAATTTGTTTTGGTCCACATGATTAAACCTAATTGTGTGGCCCAAAAAAAATTTTGGGCCTCAACAAGCCTTTTAAAGGGCACGTGCATATTAGGTCGTGGAATCAACCTAGGTCCATTCGATTAAAAGCTAATCATTGGTAAAATGTTCACTTTTCATTTAGTATTAATTTTAAAGTGATATTTAAAAAAAAAAACTTAATCCATGTGTGCTTCAATGTGTTTTGATAGTGAATTTATGCTTGGTGGCGATGGGATTTGCCCCTTGACCTTTCCTGTATCGTGACAGGAGTGCACCAAGGTCATTGTCCCCAGACCCCATGAGGGGGTGTTGCCCCCTCGACCCCCACAAGAGGTCTCTACCCCCTTGACCACCGCAAGGGGTGTTGTCACTTAACCCCGTTGGTGGTTGCCACTCCTGGGGCCCTACTTCGATATTACAAAAAATAAATAAAATATGGGGGAACTACGCCAACCAACTATACAAAATTTTAAAGGAGAAATTCGCCATTGTAATTAATCTTTTTAGTGATTATTCACTAGGATTCACCACTGTGATTATTATTTTTACCAATTATTCATTAAGATTCGCCAAGATTTTATAATTTTTTTTAATAATGTGCATAGATTCACCAGGAAATTAATGTCTTTTTTCAAATAAAATGAAAGATTCACCAGGATTTTACACCTTCGCTGAGGGGGGGTTTCTTAAAGTTATCCCTACTCATGATTAATGAATTTTAAAATGAATTTGCGTTCTAATTTCAAATCGGTGACTAGATAGACAATTAACACACTTTTATTTTAAATATTTAACAAATAAACCAATGTCTTGTCAAATTGGGCTTTGAAGTCACATACACAACAACCAGTAATATAGAAATGATTTAATTCTAATAATAATGGAAAACTCTCAAAACACATTAATTTTTGGAGGTCACAATTTCTAAGACATGATTGTTTACTATTCCTTTGTAAATTACTGCAAATTTATGGCTCTATTTAAGCATTTTAATTGACTCCTTGAATCAAAGCAGAAACATAGACATAAATTCAAACAAATATTTGAAAATGAACAAATATATCCTTGATATTTTGTTCAAACTTTACAACCACTCATAGAAGGAGAGTACATGCATTAGAATTATAGATTTGTTTTGATATTAGTCATTACTATAGAACCATTTAAGATTACTACATACACACCATCATAGCCAAAAGAAGTTATTTGCTCTATTCATTAATTCCTTTCTGCACTCTATTATCTACCTAGACATACACCCGACTCAAAACTTAAGACTATAACCCCTTGTAAATGAGCCATGAATTTCTTTTATAACACAAGGAGCAAACAAGCTTCTGGCTTGAAATGCAATTACATCACAAAAATTTCATTTGAACTCAAATTTTAGTTGTATTTCAAAATTCCCCATATGTTATCCTATAGTAACACGTTGAAAATAGGGAAGCCAAAATTGCAATAACCATTAACAACGAAATGTAAAGTGCCACCAAAATTTCCCTTAGCCACTAGGTAAGCAATGAATCTGATAACCACATCTCCAGGAAGGCACATAGCATCAAACACCCCAAAAGTACCAACCACATACATCAAAAAAGAGCAACCACCACAAAAATTTATCAAAGAACACAAAATTTGCCATCCTACACACCACCTTTTCACCAACCAGAAGACTTACCACCACTAGCATCCAGTCTGCTATAAATGTGCCCACTTCACATCATTGTGAGAGATGGAGAAGAGACCTTAACTCCCTCTTTGTCTTTATCCCTTTTGAGTATAGAATAATCTCGCTTGCTCAGGGTCTTGATAGCCAATGGCGAGACAGAAGATACCTCCATTCTATGGGTAAGAGCTCGGCCCAGGGTAATGAGATACTGGCGATAGCCAGAGTCTGTCACTATTTCACTTTCAAATGGGTTTTATATGATTTCAATGGGAAATTTGTCGACCAAAGGAACCACATCCATATCTTACCTTCTTGTAAGCTTCGACAACAACTTGTGTTGGTCCCTTGCCTTTATCCTCTATCTTTCCAATAGTAGGTCCCTGGAATTGCAGCCTCTTGCTACACCTTGAAGGCACACTCATGGGCTTGTTGATAGGAGCCTCATCCTCTACAATCGAAGCACATTCTAGAATATCATCATAGGGCCTCTAGAAATTTAATCTGGATGACCTTCTAACTGGTCCTACAGAAGCAATTGGTTTGCTCATTTTCATTGTATGACAGTTTGTCGAGCTCACAAGTGAATACTATTCACTCAACTCCAACTTAGAAAATTTTCAACTACAAAATGCAAATGATACAATGAGTAGTTATTCCATCATGTATTTATCAAGTGATGCGATGATAACAATCATTAATGCTCAAAGAAAACACACTTGCAAAATGGTGGCAATCCGTTGGTGTGCATATTATCACCATTTAATTCCCAAGTGCACAGACATCTACATTTCATACTTCATGATTATTGGCAATTAAGTCTCCACATGCACATAGATCAATTTGATCGCTCTTGCAAAGAGCATATCATTAATGCTCATTGGTTACAGAACTAGACGACTATCACATGCCTGTTTGTCAATTTTGAATGTCGGTTGTCAATCTTTTGATGAAGTGGTTGATCAAACAGCTCGCATTGGGCTGACTAGGTTTGAATTTCAACAATTATTCATTCATTTATCTTTGACCAATGGCATTCATCCAAATTAGATGACACCTCACCCGTTGGTGGGTTTCACCCAGTTCATGAATTGGTGGTTTAATCCATGTGTCAATATCTCACCAATCTCGCATCCTTTAACAAGCGTTCACCTTTCCTCCGTGAGCTAGCGAGGAATGATAGAGATTATCTTTTGCGCTTGATCTTCACTGTTGGTTTTGAACCATGAGCGATGAGCTCAATAGTGGAGACTGGGCCCTACATTTGTATAAGGACACATGTCCTCATCTCGCTATCCTCACACTACGTAACCTTCTGACACTTAACATCTGTGAGCTGGTGAGGTACAACTAGGATCATTTCCCATAGTCACGAATCTCGAAACCTGCATATATGGCAAGGTTAGCATTAAAGAAGTGGCCATTGTTAGACCAACAATGATTTAACCCTGAAGAATGAATGAGTTAAGCTTAAGTCATTTAGGAAAATATTAAAGCCCAACATTAGGAAACATTAAAATGGGTGACAAACAGGATGATCGTTGGTCTAGACCAAGGGGGCCACTGGTCGAATGCATATGATGGCTCATGTGACAACTTAGAGAATGAGGAACTGACAAGGCAGGTCAAGGTGGAATTAAAAGAACAAAGGGTTTTCAAAGCCAAAACCCTATCCAAATCATGGGGCCAAGGGATTTATGTGTTGATTATGTCAATGGGCAACTCAAAAATTGTAAATTTTTGGGGAGCTCCGTTAGGTGAAATTAAGAATTCCAAATGAAAAAACATCTAAGCATGGGGCTTTACTCCCTTATTGAGAAATATTGATTAAATATCTTTCTATAAGAATGACTTAATAGGAAAGTCATTATGTTCTTGATCAACAATGCTCAAATCAATTATAAAAAATTTAATGTCTCCCATAAATCAATAAAAAATAAAAATACAAAAAAAAATTCAAAAATATCGAGACATAGGACTTTATCAACATATTGAAAACCATTAATCTAATGTTTTCTTCTCTTAAAAATGAAATCATGATGTACCTGATCAATGACTCTTGGAATCAATTGACAAAATTCAACTTGATCTGGCTAATTATGATATGTAAGTTTCAATACAATAAGCGTACTACAGTTAGATTCAAACAAACTGTTGTCTTGTTTAAAATAGCATGCCTTTCAATCTTTAACACTAATTCAAAACCACAATAACGATAAAATATTTTTCACTGCTTCCATAAAAATAACGATTTCCTTATTATTCTTTAAGATTTGATGGTTTGCCGGGCATCCAGAAACCACATAATAGAAAGGAATTCAAACTAAATAATCCTTTTCACGGGGTGTACATATTGCAGAGAAAGTAATTTCGTGATGATTACATTGGGAGGCTTGTCCTAAAATTTTCAGCCACCCTTACTATGTCTAGTTAACACGAGAAACGTATCATTTTGATCTTACTAAAAGCTTGCCCATTTTGATCTTACTAAAAGCCAACACTGGTATGTGAAAACCTGCCCACCAACAGCCTTTCATCTCAACTATTCTTGAGCGGCTCTTCCTTCACATAAGACAACATGTATTTGGTTTGTGTACTGCTATGGAGGAGGATAGTGCATAGTGCACACTTATCCTTTTTCATATTTTATATTAATTTGAAATGTGTGATTTTTTATATAATTTAGTTTGTTTTATATATATTTTAAATCTCATTTATGTTTATCCATACTTTTCATTCTTAGTTTCTTATATATTTATATCATTAATTATATTTGTGTGTCAAGTGTCTCTATTCTACCTATCTTTTGGTGAAAACATAATTTCAACACATATTTTTTAAGGTACAGTTATTGTTATTTTTATTTTAAAAAAATGTGTGAATTGATATTTTACATCACTTTTCATATTTTATTTCTTTCTCTGTGTATTTAATTCTTTCTCTTCACTTTAATCATTAGTTAATGGCTGCTTTTTGAATCCCCAATGTTCTCTTTTCAATTTTATATCTTAATCATTGATCCCCACAAAACTTTTTCTTTAGTCTGCATTCAAATATGAAAAAAGGATTTCAGCATGGATTTACACTTTGTTATATATTATCTTTTAATCCCTAATTACATCATCTCCTTATAGTACAAGGATGGTGAGGTATATTTCATCTATATTTTATTTAGCTTTGTATCCATATTTTAATCCTTTATCAAACTTCTTATTACTTTTCTATCCATGAGATTAATGGTATGATACTCTTTTAATTGTTAGGTACATCTTGATTGTCAATCTTATTTTCCTTATTTTTCTTATTCATCACATGATATTTGTTTCACACATGATAATGATAATTTTCAAATAAATAATTTTACTGATGCCTCATTTTTTATTATAGTATTGTTCACATTCCTTATACATATGTTTTCAATTAACTAATATTTTTATTTCTATGTATACATATAGGGATATAGATTTATTTAAGGATGGTCCTACAGCTATTGATAGTATTTTACATAAATCTCATTATAGTACCATACACCCTTAGGATTTTCTTAAGTATATTTCTATTGGTTAATGTTAAAAAGTATAAATTTAATAGTAAAAAGATCTATTAAATTTTTTATTTTATCATATGCTCAAAGAAACCATAGATTTATTTGTACCAAAGTTTATTAGTAAGAAATATTATTTTTTATATTTAGAGAAAAGTCTTGATTATTCATTTGTGTATCATGATCAAAATCATATTATTCATTATTATTAACCTCAATTAGAATTAAAAAAAAAATAGAATTAGAAGTTATATGATATTTTAAGCAATAATTTATTTTTAAGAAAAATAAGCTAAAGTTTAGATTATGTGTCAAATTTTAGTATAAATTGCATATTATATATTTTCATTGTATAGATAATTATCAATTCAGAGTGTGTTGAAAATGAAAGAGAAAAATACAAGACATGCACTTTTCATCATTACAATAATGTAAAAATATAAATTAGAATCTATTTTTTTATTACTTTTCTATCCATGAGATTAATGGTATGATACTCTTTTAATTGTTAGGTACATCTTGATTGTCAATCTTATTTTCCTTATTTTTCTTATTCATCACATGATATTTGTTTCACACATGATAATGATAATTTTAAAATAATTAATTTTACTGATGCTTCATTTTTTATTATAGTATTGTTCACATTCCTTATACATATATTATCAATTAACTAATATTTAATTTCTATGTATACATATAGGGATATAGATTTATTTAAGGATGGTCCTACACCTATTGATAGTATTTTACATAAATCTCATTATAGTTCCATACACCCTTAGGATTTTCTTAAGTATATTTCTATTGGTTAATGTTTAAAAATATAAATTTAATAGTAAAAGGATCTATTAAATTTTTGATTTTATCATATGCTCAAAGAAACCATAGATTTATTTGTGCCAAAGTTTATTAGTAAGAAATATTATTTTTTATATTTAGAGAAAATTCTTGCTTATTCGTTTGTGTATCATGATCAAAACCATATTATTCATTATTATTAACCTCAATGAGAATTTTAAAAAAATTAGAATTAGAAGTTATATGATATTTTAAGCAATAATTTATTTTTAAGAAAAATTAGGTAAAGTTTAGATTATGTGTCAAATTTTAGTATAAATTGCATATTATATATTTTCATTGTATAGATAATTATCAATTCAGAGTGTGTTGAAAATGAAAGGAAAAAATACAAGACATGCACTTTTCATCATTACAATAATGTAAAAATATAAATTAGAATCTATCTTTTTAACAATAATATTTATCTATAATCTAATATAATAATTATCTATAATCTAATAAATACCACACTTTTTTTAGGTGGAATGAAAATGAACTTTTTTAGATGATCTTACAATGTAGTTTTCTCATCTAGTAAAAAACAAGATTACTCCAAATGCAATATGAATTGAGGTGTTTTATAATTTTTCTCCTTGATACCATCAAGCTTTTGAAAAAAGAGAAGTTGTAGATTACACAACATTAATTTGATTGCTTGAACTACCTCAAAATAGCCCCAAATTTGTAAACATTTTTTTGTCCAAACTCAACACACAATCTATTAGTAGTAGTCTTCAATAGAAAGAATATAATTGCTCGGTGCATCGAGCCAATCAGACAAAGGAGCAAAGGTTTCCCACCATTCTGCTATGGTTGTACTTGAATTAGCATACATGTTTTTCCCATTCTCCGCTTTCCCCATATTATTGTAGTCGACTGTGAGAGCATTATCGATTTCCTCTCCCCATGAAGGAATTTGAATGTCGCACTCTGCTCTTAACAATGTGCTGGGTAATTGCATATTGGTCTGACTCCCCACAAGATGCTTGGCATTGTTTATGTTCTCTGTTATGTTCTCATAACCTGCTGGAGTACCCGTTGTAGAAATGAATGGTGTTGGGGAGTTACATGGCAAGGCCATTGAAGAAAACAGGTGATCCCCGTAACACCATGGCACACCACCCATATTGTCGAGGACAATGCTGAAATCATTAATGGCGGTGAGAGCACCATAATAATCACTTATTTGCTTGAAATTTTGCATGGCCTCTACTGCATTATCATAGTTGATTGCTAAAGCATCATCGATTTCATCTCTACATGAAGGGATTTGAATGTCGCACTCTGCTCTTAGCAATGTGCTGCATAATTGCATATTGCTCTTACTCCCCGCAAGATGCTCAGCATTACTTATGTTCTCTATTATGTTATCATAACCTGCTGTAATGCCCATTGGAGGAATTAATAGTGGTGGCAAGTTACATGGCATGGCCATTGTAGGAGAGTGGCTATCCTCATAAGACCATGGCGCACCACCCACATCACTGATGATATTGCGGAAATCATCAATGGCAGTGAAAGCATAATAACCATCACTTATTTGGTTGAAACTTTGCATGGGCTCTACTGTGTCTGGGAAAGCATATGATCTCGCATTATAAACCTCTTGTGTTCCCAAAAGACTGTGGGCAGTTTCTTCAATGTGAGAAATTGGAGAATCATTATTATCTTGAGAGCTTGGCTGTTTATGAGCAATCTGGATTTCAATCGCCTCAGGCCTTTTTCTCAAATGAGAGTTCCAGTAATTTTTAATCTCATTGTCAGTTCTACCAGGAATGCGGCCTGCAATCAACGACCACCTACATTTCAAGAAATAAGTTTTCTTTAACGACAGTTCCATTTTGGAGAACTCAATTTTGAACAGAAAACAAAGCAAATAAGTTCACTAAAAAAGTTGAACATCTAAATTACTGGAAAGGGAAAGAGCTTAAGCAATTGTGAGCGATCTAGTTAGAGAGATCTAGTTAGAGATTAAACAATGGTAATGTGTAAAAAAATGAGAAATAGCTGGATTTCTCATTGTGTAAGATACTTTTTCATCAATGTTTTGGAAATCGCTTAATGAACCATCATCTATCATCAGAATAAGAAAAGAGTTGCAGAAGAAAAGTAAAGGAAAAGGGGCAAAGATGCACCAGAATCAAAAAGAGAATTAAGAAGATTAAAGAAATTGAGAGTTAGGAAATTCAAAGAAGCAAATTAAATAACAAACTAATTGAATGAATTAGAAAATAAAGAGAGAAAAGAAGACTAGAACAATTAAGAGAAAGAAAAATATTATATAACGATATTACTCTTTATTCTTATTTAATATCTCTTTCTCTTTCTTTTAATTCTTTTAGTCTTCTTTTCTTTATTTATTTTCTTCATTCAATTATTCTGTTATTTAATTTCTTTTTATGAATTTTCTAATTGTCAATTTTTAAATTTTTTCTTATTCTTTTATTTATTCTGGCATCCTCCCTCACTTTTCCTATATCTTTTTAACCTCATTTGGTCTGCAATCAACCAATTTTTCTCCTGCAGCAATTATTCATCATGATGATAGAGTTTGATCCAAAACATTCATGCAAAAATATCTTAATCAAATCTAGAAACAGATTTAGCAATAAACAATATGTATTATGGAAACTTGATATCATTAAATGAGAATTAATTTTATTATTATTAAAATATAATACTAATTGAAATAAAGTTATTGATTTGTCACATTTACTGCTACAGTTGGATTTTCAACTTAAAAAGTTGAGAGTTCAAATCACATTTGATATATTATGAGACACAGAAACGATCTG
This sequence comes from Sequoia sempervirens, assembly GCA_007258455.2. NCBI lineage: Eukaryota > Viridiplantae > Streptophyta > Pinopsida > Cupressales > Cupressaceae > Sequoia > Sequoia sempervirens. The sequence continues at coordinate 90,260 of VDFB02079120.1, read as the reverse complement.
CGTAAGAACATAACAAGCGAAGAAGTGCTAACCTATTGCCGAGCAATTTGTGAAGTCTTAAGATCATCTCCTCTTCATCTGGTGAAATATGACCACGCTTAATGTCAGGATGAAGATAATTCATCCAACGCAGCCTGCACGCCTTTCCACGATGCCGCAAGCCTTTGAAATAACACAGTAAGTATTCATCATAGCGCTGACAGAACAAGCAATTATTACAGTATTAGAATAATAAGCAACAGTCAAAATCGCATAGTATAATATAGAAATTACCAACCTGCTTTCATAGGAAGAGTTCGCCAATTCCCTTCTCCATGGATTTTGATATGTTTTATCAAACGAAGATCTTCGTCTGGTGTCCAAAGCCCTTTCCTCATTCCTACGTTTGAGCAGAACGGCGTTTTTCCCATCTTAGCAGCCCTTATAGAAGTGAAAGTCTATCCTATTTTATAACAGGAATAAGCTTTTTCAGACTATATACTTCTTGTAATTTATAAGCACAAAACAGATGGTAGTGCGAACAAATTTATAGATGCCTGCGAGAGGAAAGCATATTATTTAGATAAGATAGCGGTAGAAAAAATTAAGTTTCTCGAAGATTGAGTCGCATTTTCTGAAGCCGCACGGTGCCTGAAATCAACCTAACAAGTTTTTGCCCCGTACATAAGTCACATGGAGCGAAAACGAATTGATAAACCATTTAGGATGAACAGTTTTTATGTTCCCATGTGATTTGTTTTATTAGCTATTTTTAGCTACTATAGGGTTGAGAGGAAAAAAATAAAGATCATCGGATTTATTTTTTACTATTTTAAAATATTATTGGTTCAGGTGTTGACAGTTTGGTCATTAAATCAAATGATATTTAAACTAGTGCTATTTTGTAGTAGGGTAAATGTCTTTGTAGTACTGTAATGAGAGTATTAGTTGTCAATTTACTTAATAAATTAGTTGGCATGACAAGATAGGTCAATAATAATTGAAGATCAATAGACTCTCTCGAAGTTTAATCTATTCCAATGTTAGTAGGATAGTGAAAATTATAGTTGTTTTGTTTCACTTTGACCCCAAATTTGATTCATACTAGGTGCAATTGAGACTAACACAATTGAGATTGAGTGTGTTTTAAGTAAAATAATTCATAAATATATTAATAATTTAATTCGTAAATAGTTTAAAAGAATAAAATAAATCTAAAAATAAATGAAAAAACATATCTCAAATTTTGACCATAAGATTGAAACGACCTTTTAAGTGTGATAAGGAGAGAGCTTTTACATTTTTGTAATCATAAGAATAACCCTTATTTTAACCCTCATTCAAAATCTTATCCTAACTTCAACCCTAACTCCAAATCTAACCTAACCATGAACCTAACTCTAGTTTTTATCCTAATTTTAACTATAATTCTACTCCTAACTAGAATTCTCCTAACTAAAATTCTAGCTCTAAACATAATAATTATGATTATAAGAATAATTTAATTAACTAGAAGTATAATTTAAAATATTAAATAGTAATTTAGAATTATAATTTAAGTAATAATTATAAAATTAAGATTTATAATCAATTACTTTAGTTATAATAACACCAATGAATAACTATAATGTTAATTTTATAATTATTTTCAAACATTTGCAATTATTTTATAATTATTTTAAATTTTAAAATATTAAATAATAAGTTAGAAATATATTTTATATAAACCCTAAAATAGAATAATGATTTAGTTAAAATTATTTATATAACATAAATTCTAACTTTATGAAAAAATCAATATTACTTAAATTAATAAATAAATTCCAATTATTTATAATCCTATACTTAATTCTTAATTATTATCATTTTAAGATTATATTATTTTGAGATATCATCTAAATTATTTTATTGAAAGATGAAAAAAATATTATATATGATATTGGTTGTAGATAAAACCACAATATTACATGAAGAGAGATAAAAAAAATCAATAAGCTTTGTTGCCATTTTTTCTCTTGTGGAAGATATTTTGGTCTAACAACTATTCTTAGAGGTGTTGAGGAGTCACCATTCACTCCTACAATATTTATGTTATAAAATACATATGCTCTATACTCCACATTGATTTTATTCTCTTGGAAATATTTTGTATTAAAAATTTCAAAGTTTTCCAAGAGGACATATTTAATATTTGGATGTTCCAATATCATGCAATGCTTAACATTAGTGTCTTCTCTAGGTATTTAATTATAAACCATTCATTTATAAACAATATTTCCATTGCTTAAATATGCTTTAATAAATATCCTAAGTAATGTTGTAACTATCATGTGATATTGATATCTATATGTGTTTTAGCGTCTTATTTTGTAGTATGTCTACTTGATCTATGGTATCCATTTATTTATTTTTAGGAACTTTTAAAATCATAAATATTTCCTTAAGTTTGAATATATCATTTTTGTTCTTTTTTTGGCTCTTGATGTTAATTGAATAATTATCATTAACTATTAATATCACACGTTCAAATTAGGTTCTTCATCCCATTCATTTCCATGTTTTGTGTTAGTCATATATAATGTTTTATTTCTTTGATTCTCACTCTCTTCTTCATACTCAACTATATTATATATATATATATATATATATATAGTCTTTCATCTCTTCATTGAATAACATATGTACTGCTCTTCCATCCTCTTGCATATGAATTCTTGTTTATCTATATCAAATATTCAGTTATTATCCATGCACCATTTAATATTCAATCTGATGTTAAATACTTCTTGACATCCTTTCTACATATCTATAACCATAAAATCAACCTATATTTTAATTCCCATAAAATCTCTTTGTACATTCCTCCAATTTTCTATGGGTCATAGAGAACTTCCATTTTCTATTTAGCAATATCTTATAATGTCTCATGTAAGTATAGTTTGGCAAATGCTTTGCAAAGCACATTATCCAAACAAATTTTAAAAATCTAGAGGTAGGAGTTTATCCACAAATTGAAAACCATTAACTTAAAAAAGGAAATCATTATGTACCTGATCAATGACTCTTGGAATCAACCGTGAAAGTTAAACTTGATCTTGCTAATTATCATGTGGAAGTTACAATACCATGAGCCTATTACAGTTAGTGACTTAAACTGAAGTCTTCCTTAAAATATCATGCCTTCGAATCTTGTACACTAATTCAAAACCTCAGTAACAATAAAATAAACTTTTCACTGTTTCCATAAAAAATGCGGATTTCTTTATTATTCTTTAAGATTTGATGATTTGCCGGGCATCCAGAAACCACATAGTATTCTATATTTTCAAGTGAAAGTATATTTTATTTTAATTTGACACAAGAGAATAGCAGGGAACTCATCCAAAATAATCATTTTCTCTAGGTGTACATATTGCAGAAAAAGTAGATTTGCGAAGATCACATTGGGGGCCTTGTCCTGAAATTTTCAGCCAGCCTTACTATGTCGAGATAACACGGACGACGTATCATTTTGATCTTTCTGAAAGCTTACTTATTTTGCTGGTGTGATATGTATGTGAAATGTTGCTGGCAGAGATGAGCTAACATTAGTATGTGAAACCTGCCTTCCAACCGCCTTTCATCTCAACTATTCACGAAATTTGGCCGCATCGGTTGAATGTTTCGGTACAATCCGCGATTCTTGAGCGGCTTTTCCTTCACGTAAGACAACATGTATTTGATTTGTGTACTCCTACATAGGGTAGTGCATAGTGCACACTTAACCATTTTTATATTTTATATTAATTTGTAATGTGCGATTTTTTATATAACTTATTTTTTTCTATTTATTATTTTTAGATCTGCATTTAAAAGTGATATATAATTTATTTTATATATATATAT
>VDFB02079120.1:60947-86296 GCA_007258455.2 Sequoia sempervirens | reverse complement strand
CCAACTAACCCAAACATTGTCGGGAGAAAACATGAGTGTCCCTCTACAAGTGTACGAGGCCCCATCACACTCATCAGACAAGTAGGCTATCATAACACCATCCCATAGTGCACCCTCATGTGTCTAAGCATGTGGCATCATCACCAACACTATGTTGGAACATCAGTGTGGTGTGGCATCATATCTATGGCATTGCAGTAGAACACGTGCAGATATGGAATAAATAGTGCATATATGAGTATATATAAATATAGGGCTACTCGAGTCTCACCTCTCATGTGGACGAGGTCGACTCACTAATGCCAGCTCAACGTCCCTGTAGACGGCCAGACAATACTAACAAATCAATGATGTTGTACACAAAACTATGGGGATTAGGCTAGCACATATGGACCAAGTACCCTGATCCATCATAAGGGGAAGTAGTGAGTACTTTGCTCGAGATCGGTTGAGCTGAGAACGCTCTGCGCCGCAACATGCATACACTTCACACACTCCACCCAAGGAACTTTGTGGTTGCTACTAACCCTTCACGGATTGAGGGACTAGAGAACTAAGAGAAGTGATTCTACGAAACTAACTTTTGGTTACGTTTAATATATATGTAAATTTAAACCACACGTGGGTTGGCCCTCAATTAGGTAACAAACATACAAGCACACATAATGGTATGGTTAATCCCACACCTAAAATACAACATATCCTCCATGGATAGGTACACAGTCTCACCATCCCATGGGGACACAAAACAAGTATGGGGTATTCACAACACTCAACATGTGCACTAACACAAAATGTTCACATAATAGGGAGTACCTTTTTCCAATTTCCTCATACCAAAATAAACCATTATCCACCTCTAATTATGCAAGATCAATACAACTTTCCAAGAACATGTACTCCCAACATCCATACAATACATCATAGTGCTACATGGAGTAAATCGACAATTCCATGATAACTCTCACATTCACATTCACATTTATTAAATGGTAAATCACCTTACCACACAAATATGTTAACCACATTTATTTCCCATACATAGTGAAATATCATTACAATGTTTACCCAAGACAAGGTATGCACATTATCATTTCAACATTCATTTATCATTTTGCATTTTGAATCCAGGTACAATAATTTAACATCTATATGATTTCATAAGACTTGACAATAAATTTGGGGACTATAGGCCTCACCACCAAGATGCATCTATTATGAAATTGTCATTAACATGCAAATGTTTTCACTATTCCCTTTTCCTCTAACTTTTACTTAATGCAGAACAATTTTCTATTCATATTCATACATGTTCCATGATTATGAATGCAACTTGGGGACTTAGGTCCTTTACCCAAGGTTTGATCTAATAAAAAAAACCTTCATGAATGCATAAATTTTTTTCCATAAGAGACAAGCATACAATGGATTTCAATACACCACACACTCAAGAATAAGCATCTCTATAAAACCAATGAGGAGAGAGAGAAGGAAGAGAGATTTAAAATTCTAACACATACTTTAATGCAAACATTGTTTCATCATCACACAATCACTTTCTCACAAATGCATCAATCATATGAGAGCATATATTAATCTCTATGAACTAACAATATGATCATTCATTGTCTATCACCATATTTCATAATTTCAATACCATATAATTTTCAAAAGAAACTCTAAAACCACATAGGGTCAATCTATCAATCATTAACACAAGGAGGTAAAGCACAAGAAAACATGCACTAGAAACTTGTATGGTGAAGAAAACATCAAGAATCAAGAAGAATACACACAAAAGGAACTTCTTGGCACCCTCAAGGTCGAACAGACTTTCCCACAACATGAATCAAAGAAACCAAGCAAGGGTAATTAAGCAACACATGTTACCTGCAACCCACCAACAAGCTAAGGTCCAACATGCCCACCCACAACATAGGATATAGGAAAGTAATCAATCTCAACCTCGGGAGACTCTCAACCAAGGGAATCACTCCAATCCCGTAGGGTAAGGAAAGACTTAGGAGGTATCATTCCTCCACAACACAAGCCAGGGTTGGGAAACTCAACCCTCCAAAACACCTCACAAGGCACTCAAAGTAAGAGGTCCTATGACTATCTCGCCACAACAAGCACTTGGAACACACACATCAAGCACACTGCAGCCACATGGGATACAACCACATTCAGGGACCACTCAAGGGTCACAATAGTTTAATAAATGAAAGAGCCACACAACAATAAGGAGACCAATCGGAATACACTCCTTGGTAGGCTCGAGGGTCTAACTAACCCTCACAAAACATCCTCAATAGGGTATGCAAGGGGCAAGAAACAACACTTGTTGCCATCCACCACACATAACACACCAAGACGGTATCAACCATAAGCCGGGATTCCAGTGCTAGAACATGGGTTCCACCTCTAACTCTTCATTTAGCTCTACCCTTAGGGGCATCCTAAAGGAAATAAGGAACACATTAAAATAAATCGTCACAAGGACGGTCCATACACCATACTAAGGCATAAATGCTAATCAATCATGACAATGAAAACAATATAACAAGCTCACGCCACACACGCCAAACATAGCATAACATAGAAGGCTCAAGTACGCCAGAGCTCCCAATGTGTGAGCATGGGCTCTGATACCAGATGTAACATCCTGCTACACAACCCCGAAGGGTAAGAGCCAAAAGAGGACCAGATAAATTTTTTTTGATAACATAAAGAATAACTTACACAACAAGTCATTTCCAAAATGATATAATGACAACAAACATGGCCAAGCATGGCCATACACAACCCAAAGGAGAGAACTAATCCACCCTCCAAAGAAAATTAAAAATAGGAGCAAACAAAATAGCTCTAGAAACCTTGCTCTGGAACTTCCTGCTATAGAACTTCCAGCTACGAAACTCCTAGCTACGACACTTCCAACTACGGAACTTCCAGCTCTGGAACTTCCAACTACATAACTTCTAGCTATGGAACATCCAACTATGAAAGTTCCAGCTACAGAAGTTTCAGTGACGAAACTTCTAGCTACGGAACCTGTTGCTCCAAAACTTCTTGCTACTTCGGAACATCCTACTTCGGGACCTCTACGCTAGTCCTCCAGAACCTCTGCTCCAGAACTTTGCAGCAATGATACAGAACAACAAACAGAAGGTGGCTTTGCTCTGGAAATTTTGCAGCAGCAACACAAAATATTAACAAAAGGTGGCGTTGCTCCGAAACTTTTGCAACAACAACACAAAACGTTAACAAAAGGCGGCGTTGCTCCGGAACTTTAGCAGACTATAGCAAGAAGGAAAATATATAGCCAAAGCTTCTAATTTTGCATGAAAATAAGAAAAGAAAGCCATAAAATAATTATCATAGTACACGTGAGTCCAATACCAACATCGAAACTCGTAAACCAAATATAAATAATTAAGTTTTGTTCTCATTAAATTATATGATTACATCATCTCTCTCAAAAGGGTACAGTATTCATAAAGGGATATACAAGAGTACAAAGGTGTAGCTTTAAAGAAAATACATCAACATGTAATACAAGTGCATGGGAGAACAACTCCAACTGGTGCTCCAATAACCTGTACACCAGTCCCCCAATGGTGGTTGAAACGCCTCCCTACCATGTGGCCTCAAAAGAGGCCACCCCACCAAGATCGGAGGTAGACACAAGGCCCAAGAAGAAACATAAGGCAAGGGTAACATATAGAAAACTACACTCACATCCAACACAGAGCAAACACAAAATACAATGCATTAAAGCCAATATCACAACACATAAATGCTCATACAATAACACGCTGAGTTCTACTCATGACTAGTGAGGTAGAAGGTACAAAAGTGTTGACTGGATGGAATTTCATCATGTGTTCTCAAATGGATGGCACCATACGGAACTAGGTACACCTCTCATACAGACGAGGAGACTCAAGCATGCCCATATCAACGCCCTACAGACGGATAACTCGACGCCCTACAGACAGATAGGCCTTCTCATTTAACCAAATGAGGAATCCAAAAGCAAATATGAAACAATCAAGAAAAGCCACAATTTTCATTCACAGAAACCATTTAAAATAGCCAAGCTAATATTGCTGTAAAAAAAACATATTTAACAGTGGAAATTCAACATGGAAAAGAGGCCTAAAATTACATAAAAATTCAAAGTGCCTGGATTAAAATTCTAAGCTCGACCTAGTTCAGATTTTGGTGTTTCAAGTTGGAATCCACCTTCAATTTTTGAGTTTAGGACAAAAAATAAACTACTATTCTAAAAAATGTCTTTTGCCAAGTTGGGCAAGAAAAACATGAAAATATGAAGTTGCCTGGACTAAAAATTGGACAGTGACCCATTTGAAATATGGGCAATTTTAAATGGAATCCAATTTTATTTTTCTTTTCTAATAGATGGTAAAATAGCAGAAATGAAAAAAATCATTTTACAAGTAGGCACAATTTTGGGCAAAAATGAAAGTTCCTGGAATTAAAATTTTCAAAAGACCCAGTTGAGATATTGGCATTTCTACATGAAATCCACCCTTAAAATTAATTTTTAGCTAGGGGATAATGAGCAGCAATAAAAAAAAATTTACAAGGCGACACAAATTTTGACCAAAAAGGAAAGTGTTTAAAATCCATTTTGGACTCCAACCCAGTTGAGATTTGGATGATTTCAGGTGAATCTCATAGTTGGATTTGAGTTTAAACTAGGATATCTGTACAGATTTAGAAAAGATTCAAACTTTCCCCAAAATAATTTTCATAACCTGGCTAAAAACCCAACAACCAAAATGCCATGACAACACCCAGAACAACCAAAATTCCCAAAACATTTAAACATGCACTCATGCATACATTTATAACTCAGAAATTCAAGAAAGACATAGAAGAATACCTCAAATCTGCCCAAATATGAAATGAAGAAATGCTCTTTCAGCAAGGCACGACGAGATTCCAAAACGAAGCAGCAAAACATCAAAACTATGTTGAGCCTTCGGTGCCATTGCCCACAATTTTCTTCTCAAAAATTCTCCATGTTCTGCCTCCAACTCAGCTGCCCAATTCGTGGGGTTTTCTTCTTCTTCCCCAAAACAAAAGTATCTTCCCTTCCAAAAGAATGACTCCCAAAATAAAACTTTATTCCATTTTATATTTTCTTCTCTAAAAAGATAACTCTTCCCCCAAAAAAAATGAATAAATAAATATATATATATAAAACCAGGCTGCCTATTTTCTTTTTGTAACTAAACTCCTTAGCACAATAAAATGAAATAAAAAAATTTATTAGACAAGCTATGAAAGCTCACCAAAGCAATAAATTGAAATCACTAAATAAACAATATTCTCTACTCAAATAAAATAATAATTTAAATCTAATCGTTAAAATACACAAAGCTCCCCAAATAAATTTAAATAAGACTATAAAAGCTTGCAAAAAGGATTAATAAAATCATTTAATTTTTTTGAATGAAATATATCATTCTCTCGAATGATCAATAAAAATCATTTAAAATATCATATTTAAAATCTGATGGATAAAACCGTCTAAATCTCAAATAAATTAATCATAATGAAATACAATATATGAAACCATGAAAAGATGCCAATGAAAACACATCATAACACTGACAACCAAAATATATGGCCACATAACAGATTCACAAAAACCAAGACAAAATACCTCAGCAAGACATACTAGTAAACCACATACCATAGAAAGGTGCGTCATAACATATGGTTGAAAGGTGTTTTAGATGTTATCGTTAGGTATCCTGACGGTAAGAGATCAACAAATAAAACACTTCCCTAACAGGGTACAGTGGGCTAGGGTAGGGGAAATTTGACTTGTGACTACCTCAAGTAACCACCATCGGGGAATATGAGTACACTCAGGCCTATGGATATAGGCGGAGTCGATACTCAGTACCTGCATCAGTTCCAATTACACATCAAATTACATGTGCATACACATATAGTCCAAAGCAACATCAATCATCAGGAAGAGAGTCATGACATCGTAAGCCTCTCGAATATTAGTGTTACGACATCATCCATTTCCTATCCATAATCGTACATAAGCAATGGTAACAATATATTAACATATAAGCATGTAATCTAGAATAATAACTAATCATCAATGTTTAATCTCATTATAACAACATTTAATAGTTAGAATACCAAATCAAATTCAAAATACTACCTTACCCAGGCTGGAGTTAGAGAGGTATTACACCATTCATTCTAGCACTTCTTTTGGATTCTCTATCACTCTTTCTTGTTGCTAATAGCTTTCTACTTAGTTTCTATAGCTTCTTCTTGCTCTAGCACCATTGTCATTGTAGGTTCACAAAGCTCTACCTCCTTGGCGTGGTGATATTTCTCTCCTTCTTCCTCTATCAACCTTGATATTTTGTACAAGGGAAGGTGATATTGTGTCCATTTTCTTACTTTCTTGTTTGCATTATCGTTCTTATAGAGTAGCATCTAGGTTTTAATTTCTCTCTACTTCATTGTTTCCTTTCTATCTCCTTCTTTATACATTTTTTATAATATTGTTGTCTATTGGCTATCCATGGAGGTGGGAACACTGAAACTAGGACTTGACTAAGGAAATTTCCAAGCACAGCCTCAACATTTTTCCTGTTACTAGTGTGTAGGTTTTGTTAATCTTCTTGGAGCTAGCTAGAGAATTGGACCTTGAGTAAGTTGGCATTCTTCTTCTCTCTTTTTCATTTCTCTATTAGAGTATATTTTATAGTATTCTTTTTGTTGTAATTCACATTTCCTTTACTTTTTTTTCAAATTGCAAAACTATAACATTCGGGTCAACAGTAGATTCTGTGAGTTTCTTGTTGTTTTTCGACCCTCTATCTGTACATGATGCCAACATGTATAAGACAATCCAACATGGCATGCTAAAGTCTAACTCACACACTACCATCCCCTGATAGAGAGTTGTATATTTCATAGTCTGAGACTTGTGCAATCTTCTCACCCATTTCCTAAAAACATTTGTCATAATCAAAAGGGAAACAAAGTCCTATATTCCCTTCATTTTCATCTTGTCCTTTCTTCTTTAACTTATTAGGTAGTCAGAGGTAGTTTAGGGTAGTTCATTCCCTTAGGCTCTTCCATGACCTAAGAGCCTTGGGGGTGACAAATCACCCTTCTTTATAGTTTCCAACAGTAATAAAGTTTGATTTGAAGGAATTACTTGAAAATTTGTAAGGAACATAGTTTTACAAGTTCTTGGAAGATACACAGTGCAAGACAATAGGTAAGTTCTATCAACAAAAAAAAATGTTGCGCCATAGTTAGTAAATAATTTTTACTATAATACTAAATTTAATTTACCAATATTTACATGTATTAATGGTTGAATATTTTATTATCGATAAAAGTTCATTCAATTTTTACATAATTATAATAGGAAATTGTGATTGGATAAAGCAATACATAATAGAGTGAATGAGACTCTTAAATGTATTCTATTTAAAAATTACATTTTGTAGGGAAGTGAACTATTGTTTTTCATCATCCATAAAGAATATTTTATCTTGGGATAACTATATATTTCCACTCTCAATTTGAAGTGTGGGTTCTCAAATATGGTCTTATATATTTTTCTTTTGAATAGTTATTCAATATAGAGGCTTAAAATGGTCTAGTGATTGTTTTCTAGTTTATATGAGGAATTTGCTTGATGCATGTGTTTCTATCATATCAAGAAATTTGTTGGACAGTTGAAAGTTTTCAGAAAATTTTGAGTTGTATATAAAGCATGCCATTGATTCGGATTCATGAAATCATTCACTGCACTCAAGGAAAGATTGCTAGGTAAGATATCTATTTAAATGAAAAAGCTTATTTCATGACATGACATCTTTAATTTTTGAGATGAAGCAAGCACTACTCAATTACAATTATTCAAGATTAATCTTAAGGCTTTCAACAACTTCCTACAATTTTTTTAGTATTCTCCTTAATTGTTGTTGGATAATAGTTATCTAGGTTGGATTTTGAGTGTCAGTTCTTAGTGTTGGACCTCCTATTATAGCTGAGTTAATGTTAATTGAATTAAATAATGAACATTTGAATGTTTTCTATCAATTTTTAAATGTTTACATTACCATTCTAAATATTTTTTATGATTAAAAATAATTACATATATATATAATTACAATAATAATAACATTGTTTTCTACATGGTTTTATTTTCTTTACCTAATTGTCATTTTACACTCACTACAATTTTTTTTAACCTTACTTTTTAATTGTTTATGTATTTTTTCTATAATTTCCTATAAATTGATTTTTTACACCGAAGGCGTATCCAATATGAAGAAGAGCAAGCTAATTTTTAAAATCAACGGTTCACCTTTTATGAGAAGGGTGGGAGATGATTAAAAGTCTGTCCGTCGTTGGATATTCTGACCGCCGCCTTCACCGCTTTTCACGCCTTCGCTTCTTTTTCACGCCATCCACTTTTCATTCGCTCTATGAACTGAGCGGGTTCATTTCTGTCATCAACGGTTCAGATTATCTTAGACAGGATGCACTACGATGGAAAGAGTGTTGGCCGTTCGTTTTCATCGCTGAAATTTTACCGTCAAAACTAGTCTTCTATTCGCTGTCATGTATGTCGTCCGTCTGATTGTGAAACCACCAACTAAGATATGACAGCACTTCAGTCCACGCCCCCCGCTCGTAATAGACTGCGTACTGCCTCACGGTATTGTGTTGTTCCTCAGCCATTTCTCTCCCATAACGGTTTTAAGGTCTAAGGTTTTTACTTTTCCCATGATGTAGTGTAGGTTATTCATGATAAACAGGTACGACAACGCTAACTCCTTGTACAGCTTGGCTTTGCCATCAATTTTACACTACAGGAGGATGGCAATCCATCCTAGTCGGATTGACAGCGGGGCAGACGTGACGTCCATGTCATCATCGAGATCAAGAGCAAAACCCTCGGCCAGGCCCTTGGGCAGGTCCACGGATGTGTCGGCCATTAGATTTATGAAGGTCTCCTTGTAATCATACACGTAAACCAGATAATTGATGACGTATCTGGTGAGAGGATGGACGGCTCCACCTAGAATGGTCACCTTTGAACTCTCCTTCTCGAGTGAGTTCTCATATTCAGTCAAAATTCCCCATGCTGCTTCCCCAAGCAGGGCCAAGCACTGTGTGGCTAGTGACTGCACACTTTGGCAAGGGTTTTCACAATATATTTCAGCAATGTCGGGGAAGATATTGGTCAAGGTCTCGTACATGTCTAGAACCTTGAACATCTTTTCCGACGTCCTTCTGCTAATATATTTTAAATTTGAAAGGTAGTTGAAGTAAGACCATATATATTAAATTTGAAAGGTAGTTGAAGTAAGACCATATAAAAAGAAAGAAAGAGTGAATTATGATCATGGAAATGGGTTTTGAAAGGTAGTTGAAGTAAGACCATATATATTAAATTTGAAAGGTAGTTGAAGTAAGACCAAGTAAAAAGAAAGAAAGAGTGAATTATGATCATGGAAATGGGTTCCAAAAGGTTGGGGGGTATTGGCCATGTCGTGGTAGACAATTTGGCATAGGTATATATATGATAATACCTACTCTCAAATTCGATTCAATTATTCACTCTTTCTTTCTTTTTAGTTGGTCTTATTTATTTTATTTGATTATTCATCGTCAACATCAACTATCTTTCAAATTTAAAATATAACTATATGTACGTTAATATGTTAAGAGAGTACGGGTTTGTGCATGGGTGTGTATGGATGCCATGTGCTAAAAATTCTAGTTGTATGTGGCTAGATTAAACAATTAATAATAAGTGCTAAAAATGGAATGAAATTAACTTAGACAAATCTAGAATTTTTCCTTAAGGAAATTAAGTATTATCTGATTTTGAAATATTTGCATATAGATTTAAAGCATAAAGCAATGCAAATGAAAAGGAAAGTTACCATCAAATTGGAAAAAACTATTGCAAATGGAAATAGAATGTTCCCATCCAACTGGAAAATCAATATTTATTTGGATTTTGTGTGATAAGTGAGATTTTGGAGGCTTTCACCTGATATTTTAGAAGATTTTACCATTAAATGGCAATTGGTTTACCATTAAACGATAGCTAAAACTTGTTTTCTAACAAGTCAACAGTGGTTTGCAAGCATGTGACTTGTTTCAAACTCAAATCTCACACTATATGTAAATAACATTGACATTTACATTGAAGGCATTCCCTCTATAAACCAAAGCAACCTAATATGGTAAATCAATAGCATAGCCTATTGGAGAAGGGATGCAAGATGATGAAAATGATCTTGGTCCTTCATCATCATCAATATCCTTTATCTGTTCATTTTTTTCATGTTGTTTCTTCATTTTCACACTCACCATTCATGACATTAATGTCATTGTATGCATATGCCCCAAGTAGACACACCATGAATAGAGAGTCTCATTGCATTACACCTATCACCTTGAAAAAAATAACTCCTCATAGGCTCCATCTTCCACCATTTCAGCATAGCTGAGAATAGAATTGATGGTAGAGTTAGAGTTGGCTTCTTTACTAAAACAATTTCCATGAACCTTTAAGAGTTTCTACCACGTAAAGATAAATAATTAAAAATATTTATTTTTATTTACTATTTTTATTATATTTTTAATATAAAGTAATTTTTTACATGTAACAATACATTAAAACCTCACTCCATCTCTCCTACTCTATATCTCAATATCTATTTTTCTCCCTCTCCATCCCTTTCTATCTATATATTTCTCTACCTCTATCTCCCTATCTCTCTATCTCTCTCCCTATCTAGATCTATATATTTCCCTATCCCTCTCTATCTCTCTATATCACCCTCTATTTTTATCTCTCTCTCTCTCCCCCCTCTCCCTCTTCACCTCTACCTTTCTCTCTCCCTCTCTCCCCCTCTTCTCTCTCTCATCTATCCATCTCTCTCCCTCTCTTCCTCTCTTCCCCTCTTCCCTCTCTCCCTCTACCTATATCTCTCCCTTTTTCTCCCTCCCTCTCTTATCTCTCCCCAACTCCTATATATCTCTCTATTTCTACCTCTCTTTCCCTTTCACTTCCCATACATCTCTATATGTCTCTCTTTCTCTTCCCATATATCTCTATCTCTCCCTCTTTCTCTCTGCATATCTCTATCTCCCACATTTGTCTATATCTCTCCATCTTTATTTGTTTATATCTACTTCTCTTTGTTCGTTCATCTCTCTATCTCTTTTTGCCCCTCTTTATATCTCATTATCTCTCTTTCACTCAATCTCACCATCTATATCTCACTCTATCTCTCCCTCTCTTTCTTCTGCTATTTTTCCCTATCTCTTCCTCTCTTTCTCCCTATCTCTCTATCTTTCTGCCTCTATCTTCATCTCTACCTCTATCTTCCTCTCTCCGCCTCTATCTCTCTCTCCATCTCACTCTTCCTAGACCTCTATATCGTTATCTCTTTGCCTCTTTATCTCTAACTCTCCATATTTATTCTTCCATCTCTCCCTCTAACTCTATTTGTTATCTCTCTTTCTCTCTCTACCCCTATATCTCTCTCTATAGATATATCACTTTCTACCTATATCTTTATTTTTCTATCTCTACCTCTCTCATTCTCTCCCTCCCTCTCCATCTCTATATATTTATCTCTCTCTCTCTCTTCCCCCTATATCTCTCCATATTTACATCCCTATCTCTCCCTCTCTCTCGCCATATTACAAACATAACATGAGCCTTTTGGTAATGGAGCCTGATTATCTTCCTAATTCAAAGGTTTTATTTTTATCATGTTTGGATCCCTATTGATTTGAAATTATCGCTTATCCATTGAGACATTTGTTGCATAAACAACATCATTTTCTAAATGGACTACCAGTTGACCTCATGTATTGCACCTAGATATATGAAAAAAATACCAATTTTTTTCCTCATTGATCTTCCACACCTCTTCAGCGTACCCATTGCACACCAACGTGCAATTGCTACTTTAATCTCTCTTCATGTAATATTGTGGTTTTATCTAGAACCAATATCATATATAATATTTTTCTCATCTTTCATTAAAATAATTTAGATGATATCTTAAAATAATATAATCTTAAAATCATAATAATTAAGAATTAAGTATAGGATTAAGTTTATTATTATAATTATTTTACATATCTTTAATTAAATTTAGTTTAGGATTATAAATAATTGGAATGTATTTAAATTTTTTAAGTGATATTTATTTTTTTAGAATTATAATTAAAATTATAATTTATATTATCTAAATTATTTTAACTAAATTATTATTCTATTTTAGGTTTTATATAAAATATATTTTTAAATTATTATTTAATATTTTAAAATTTAAAATAATTATAAAATAATTGTAAGTGTTTGAAAACAAATATAGAATTAGCGTTATAGTGTTTTTCTTTACAGCAGCTCCCTGTGCAATTTTATAATTATTAATTAAATTCTAATTCTAACCATAATTATATAATTCAAAAATATAATTATAAATTACTATTTAATATTTTAAATTATAATTTTCATTAATTCAATTATTATTATAATCATAATTATTATGTTTAAAGCTAGAATTCTAGTTAGAAGAATTCTAGATAGGAGTCGAATTAGTGTTAAAATCAAGATAAAAACTAGAGTTAGGTTCATTGTTAGGTTAGTTTTTAATTAGGGTTAAAGTTGCGATAAGAATTTGAATGAGGGTTAGAATAATGGTTACTCTTATGATTACAAAATGTAAAAAACTCTCTCCTTAAAACATTTAATTTTTTTTCTTAATGCTATGGTCAAATTTTGTGATATGTTTTTTCATTTATTTTAGATTTATTTATTCTTTTAAAGTATTTAAGAATTAAATTATTTTATATATTTATTAATTATTTTATTTGGAACACACTCAATCTCAACTGTGTTACCTAGTCTCAATTGCACCTAGTATGAATCAAATTTGGGGTCAAAGTAAAACAAAAAAAATATAATATTCACTATTATTAACATTTAGAATCTTCAAACGGTTGAGGGGCAAGGGTTCCGAGGAATCTTAAATTTACGGAGTCCTCTTCGATTCAGTGATAAAGGTAAGTTGGGCTCATGATAAGGACGTCCTGAAAAAGTCCAAGGTGGAGCCAGGTGGAAAAGGATGGGCTCCAATTCCCAAAGTTGTAGTGGATATGTCGGTTAAGGGGGATGAAAAAGGTAAGTCATGACTTCATTGTTTGGCTTTAAGCCAAATGAAAAATCCTCTTTTCCCTCGTGCGTATCCTTTCTTATCTGGGGTCTGGAAAGTTTTATATTTCTGTGCCGGATGAAATAATAGACCATAATATTGCGAGGATGGAGAATGTTTTGGTTGGAAATTTTTTGGGTCCTAGACCTAATATTGAAGTGGTAAGGGAGTTTGTTAAGAATAAATGGAAAACCAGTGGTCCGATTTCGGTTGTTGCACTCCCTAGAGGTTTCTTTACTTTTCAGTTCTCCTATAAAGAGGATTCGAGGGCTGTTCGTAGTGGGGGTCCTTGGATTATCGGAAAGTCTTCCTTGGCCCTGAAGAAATGGTCTTTCAGGGTAGATCTATCTGATTCAATCTTTGAAATGGTGCTAGTTTGGGCTAGATTACCTAGTCTTCCCTTGGAATATTGGAATATTGATATCTTCAATGGGATTGCTAGCTCTTTTGGGGAACTTCTGTCCATTGACTCAATGACTGCAGAAAGAAAGTGTTTGGTCTTTGCTAGAATCTATGTTGGGGTTTCTCAAAATGTTGATCTTCCCTCTTCGATTGACATCCAATCTAAGTTAGGAGTATGGAAGCAAGCTATTGAATTTGAAACAACACCCTTTGTTTGTTTCAAATGTCAAAAATCTGGGCACTGGGCAAAGAAATGCTCGCTAAATAATAAAAATGAAAGGGAGAAAGCGGCCAATACTAAGAATGTATGGGAAAAAAACCATAGGAGGTGAAGCATGTGCCTATTCCAAATGAGAAGGAGAATCCTGAAGGATACACCGTTCCACAAGATTTGAAGGAGACCCTTAAAGCTTTGAACAAGGATGCTTGCCCTGAGTCAGAAGGTACCTGTTCTCAGGTTCCTAAGGATCCAAATTTTTTGTTCTCACCTTTTGAGGAGAGAAAGGAAGGCAATCCTACTGAGGAGGGAGCCCAGGAAACTTTGAAGAATGTTGTAACTAGAAATGAAGATACGGGTTTTGTTCCGTCATCACCTTTGCTGTCAACCGGATGTATGAATGTTCCTGGGTTGGAGGAAATACCCATTAAAGGTTTGTCCCTGGAGATAGGAATTCCTAGCCCTTTTCTTTCTCCTTATAATAACCCTTGCTCTTTAGGGGTTCAAGTTCAGGAGATAGCCAATTTGGAAGAAGTGAAGGATACTCTTGAGAACCAAAGCATGAATATGAGAACACCAAAGCTCAATACTTCAGAAACCAAGAACGGTTTAATGGATACCCTCCCTTGGGACCAGAGGTTGTTATTTGAGAAGGATGAGGAAGTAGGCAAAGAAATGGAAAATCAAGATGAAACAGAGTGGGAGGAGGTTATATCACATTCAAAATCCAAAAAGGAAAAAAAGAAGGTGAAGGAAACTTCAAGTGGTATGGTCACCAGAACTAGAGCCAAGGCCAATTGTGGGATGTCCAAGCCTTGCCTGGGTAGAAAATCTGAGAAATGGAAAAGGGAGCAAGGTAGCCTTCAGGATATTGCGGATGGTATCCAAATGACCATCCCGAAGATACTTCAATCCCCAGGTAAGAAATGAAAATTATGTCTTGGAATATAAGAGGGTTGAATAGCCATCATAAGAAGGATGTTCTGCAAAATTTTGTTAGGGATCATAAACCTGATATTCTTCTTATTCAAGAAACTAAAATGCCTAAAGATAAAGTAGAAAATCTTAAAAAATTTCAGAACTATGGGGATCATGGTAATAGTTCTATGGGTGCTTCGGGGGGTATAGTCACTTTTTGGAACAAGGTTTTTATTAAAGGAGAGCCCTTAATGGAGAATGGTAATGTGGTGGCCACTAGATTTACCCACATAAGAGACAACTTTTGTTGGATCCAATCCAATATATATGCCCCGAACTGTAAGAATGCTAGAAACTCTTTTTGGCTCGAGTTATCTAGTTTTCAAAAATGTTTTGTCAATGAACACTGGTTTGTCATGGGTGATTTCAATACCCCCCTCCTGAACGTTGATAAATTTGGGGGTTCTCAAATCAATTGGGAAAGTAAATCTGGCCTCTCTGACTTCATAAATTACAATGCCTTGATTGACTTAGATTTACAAGGAGCTTCTTATACTTGGACTAATAGAAGATTAGGGCCTGATTTTATCCAAGTGAGGCTTGATAGGGCCCTGGTCTCTGGTCAATGGTTTATAGATTATTTTTGTGCTTTGAGAGCCTTATCAAGGGTCAGATATGATCATTTTCCTATTTGTCTTCTTGCGGATCCTACTAAGGTGAAAAATAACTTTCCTTTTAGATTTGAAATTTTTTGGCTTTCTCATCCTCGAATTTTTGAGGAAATCCGTAGATGGTGGAATATAGCTATTTCTGGCACAGCTATGTTTAGGATTGCTAAAAAATTAAAGGAAGTGAAAATTAATGTGCGAAGGTGGAAAAAGGATGCTTTTGGGAACTTTTTTGGCTCTAAAATGGAAATTCAAGGCAAAATTCAGGAGATTCAAGATAAAATCCAGAAATGGGGATACATTGACAATTATAGAGAAAAGGAAAATGAACTCCTTATTCAATTACATGACATCATTGCTAAAGAGGAAGTGTTTCGTCAAAGATCTAGGGTGTCTTGGCTAACTGAGGGAGATAGGAACTCCAGATTTTTTCATCTGACTGCTTCAAAACATAGGGCTGCTAACAGAATCACTCATATTGTCTCTAATGGAACTAGATTTGAAGAGGAAGATGATATCAAGGAACAAGCTATCCTTTTCTTTAGGAACCTTCTTTCATGTAATGGATAGATTGTTACTGAAGCTCAAGATTCTATGATTGAAGCAATACCTCAAGTGATTGGTCATAATGAAAAATCCTTAATCACTGCTATTCCTTCCAAAGCTGAAATTAAGAAAGCTGTCTTTTCCTTTGATGGCAACAAAGCCCCTGGACCAAATGGTTTTCCTTTATTCTTCTTCCAAGTGTTTTGGGAAATTGTTGAGCTGGATGTGGTGAACGCTGTCCAGGAATTCTTTGGATCAAGACGTCTGTTGAAAGAATTGAATGCTACTTTTGTGGTCCTCATTCCAAAAAAACTAGGGGCTTTAGAGTTTCAAGCTTTTTGGCCAATCATCCTGTGTAATTCTATTTACAAAATTATTTCAAAGGTGTTGACTTCAAGAATGCTTTATGTGCTTCCCCAAATTATTTCCCCGCAGCAGAATGGTTTTGTGCTAGGTAGGTACATTATGGACTCTATTGTTACTATTCATGAGAACTTACATTCGTTAATGGTGTCAAAAACTGAAGGGTTTATTCTTAAACTTGACATCTCCAAAGCCTATGATCGGGTTGATTGGGCTTTCTTGTTTAAAATTATGTACAAGTTTGGCTTTAATAGTAGAGTCATTTAGTTGGTGAACCAGCTTGTGTCAACAGTTACTTCTGCCGTCATTGTGAATGGGTCACCATCAAGGTTTTTTCAGACCTCTAAAGGCCTCAGACAGGGAGACCCTATTTCTCCTATTCTGTTTACTATCTTGGCTGAGAGTTTAGGTAGAAATATTAAAAAGCTTATTGATCAAAGACTCCTTGTTGGCTTAAGACCTTCTTCTTCTTCTCTTACCTGTTCTCACCAGCAATTTGTTGATGACACCATTCTTATGGGAAGATCTACGGTGACTGAAGCTAAGACTTTTAAAAAAATTCTAAATCTTTATGAATCTGCTTCTGGGAAAGTTGTCAACAAGGCTAAGAGCTCAATTTTTTTCATCAATACTCTGGAGTATAGACAAGTCAAACTAGCCCGAATTCTTGGATGTCGTGTTGAGTCTCTTCTGTCAACATATCTTGGCTTACCTCTTTGTTCTAAACCTTCGGAATCATTCTGGATCTCTCTGGTAGAAAAATTCAACAAGAAGTTATTGGGCTGGAAAGGAGCTCTTCTAAGTCAAGCTGGAAAAGTCTAGCTCTTTAAGGCCTCTCTGCAAAATCTTCCTACTTATGCACTCAGCATATTTAAAATTATTGCTAAATATGCTGAGGCCATTGAAAAAATTCAAAAAAGGTTTCTTTGGTCTGGAGTGGAGGATAAGAGGAGAATGCCACTTGTTGGATGGGATCTGGTCTATAGACCCAAATCAAGGGGGGGCCTGGGTTTAAGGAAAATTAAAGTTTTGAATATGTTCCTTCTTGCAAAACAGCTGTGGAGAACTCTTACTTTAAATGGAGAATGGTGTGATACCTTAAAAGCTAGATATTTTAATAACTATGAGTCTTTAAATGAAATCTTAAACTCCTCCTCTTTACCTAGTGGGTCTGTATGTTGGAATGATATGGGTAGAGGAAGAAAGCTTTTGGAAATGGGAGTTGGATGGCTGATTGGAAATGGAAATTTTGTCAGATTTTGGGAAGACAAATGGCTTTTCAAAGATCCTTTAATTAGAATAGAAAAAGTTAGTAAATGGATGGATGATTGTAAAAAGGAATTTGGAGTTTTGGTTAAAGATTATTGGAGGAATGGAGATTGGGTTGACTTGAAGACCATTAGTCAGGATCTTGGCCCTGTTTAGTCAGCTTTCAGAGCCCTTAGACTAGCTCAACACCAGGTGGAGGATCTTGCTGTCTAGTTAGACAACCCGTCTGGTTTTTTTTCAGTTGCCTCTCCCACCTCTTTGCTGGTTAGTCCGAAGGAGCATCCTCCCTTCTGGGCTAAGGCTTGGATTAATCATCTAACTTTGAAAATTAATATTTTCTACTGGATAATGCTACAGAATAAGATTCTCACTTTGGACAATCTTGGAAAAAGAGGAATTCAATTACCAAATAGATGTTACATGTGTAGGAATGAAGCCGAGACTGTTAATCATATTTTTCTTCATTGCCCTTTTTTGTTGAATATTTGGGATAAATTACTGGGGCTTCTTGAGTTGGTGTGGGTTTTCCCTGCTTCTGTCGAAGATTTCTTCATTCAATGGAAAGCTCCTTCAAAAAATCCTTTTGTGAGAAAGCTATGGTCTTTTATTCTTCCTTTTGTGTCCTGGAATATCTAGAAGGAAAGGAACAATAGAGTGTTTAGGGATAAAGAGATATCGGAAGGGGATTTGTATGCTAAAATTGTTAGGGCTATAAAGGAAATTTTATCTCTAATTCTTGGAAAAATGTTTGAGAAAGCTTTATAGTCTCCCTTTGATGTTGCTATGGCCGAAAAGTGGAATTCAAAATTAGTTGGGTTAAAAATTCTTAATCCTGGTGTGTGTGGGAGAGATAATGCTAATTGGTCTATGCTGCCCTTGGGCTAGATGAAAGCCAACTTTGATGGCATGGCTAAAGGTAACCCTAGGAAAGCTGGCAGTGGGTGTGTTTTAAGGGACAACACCGGGGCTTTTATTGCCGCTTTTGCTGTGGACATTAGAATTCAAACTAATCATGTAGCGGAAGCTGTTGGGACTTTTCATGTGGTTAATCTAGCCCTCAAGAACAATAGGAAATATCTTTGGTTGGAGGGCGATTCATTAAATATAATAAATTGTATTCTTGGGCTTTCCCCCCCTCGTGGACCATCAAAAAATAGATTGAAGACACGAGAAATTTATTAAGTAATTTTGATAAAGTTAAAGTGTCACATGCCTATAGACAAGCCAACAAGGTGGTGGATTTCTTCGCCAATGAAGGGGTTAAGAAGGGTGGGGCAAACATGTGGAGGAAGACTGACAACCTCCATCCTGAAGTGAAAGCGCTAATTTATTATGATTCAGTGCATGGGAGAGAAGGAAATCTTAGTCATGATGAAAGGGATAAAGATCTGGTACATTGATCTCATTAGATTTGATGGGACCGACGTCACTTTCTTTTTTAAGAAGAGTCTGCAGCACGCTTTCTAGGTGTTCAACAAAAATTACCTAAACGAGACCCAGAATTACTGTTTAGTGGGGTTTTACAGTGAGCTGACTATGGGTGGAGAAAGAAAACGCGTGGAGCCGAGCAATTTCCAGGAGCACAGAAATAATGCTAAAGCATGGGAAAGAATTGAAAAGGGAGGTTTAGTCCCTTATCTGGAAAAGCTCCATGGAACGGATGAGGGGATGCTGGACTATTTTGTCAAAAATTGGAAAAATGGAAAGATTGTTTTGTATGGTAGGAATGTTAAGCTGAGTGAGGAATTAATTGGTGAAATAATAGGTCTCTCGACTAAGGGTGTTAAATTCTACCGAGACCGACGATTCTCAGATGAAGCAGTTATTAAATTTCCCAAAAAAGACAAGGAGAAAGTGAAGATGGTTAAGGTTGCTAATAGCTACTTTGATGTGGAGTCCATCAAATCTATTTGGAGGAAAGTTGTAAGAGTTATCATGGAATATATTACGGTTGATGGGTGCTTTACCAGAGTCTATGGTTACCACTTTTCCATTCTGAATCATTTTCGTCATAAGGTTCGGATATCTCTTCCTTTTTACTTATTTTCTTCTTTAAAGAATTGTCTCGATGATGTGGAAAGAAACCCTAGGAGAAATGTTATTATACACCCTAGTCTTGTTAGGCTTATTTTTGAGTATTTTCAAATTTTACCTACTTTGCCTAAAACTGTTGAAATTGAAGAGTTGGATGATGAGGAGATAGAAAATAGTAGGGAAGTTGAATCTCGAGGCCCCCCTGCTTGTGTTCTTGTTGGCCCTGATACCATTTCCCCCCAATCCTTGTCTTGTCAGAAAACTCTTAAGGATTCTACACCGTTGTCTTGTCCTAAACGGCAACCGCTGCACGAGTGCCCTAGCCCGGGCTTTGCCTCTCCACTCTGTCTTAATCCTCAACCGTCTCCTAGTTGCCCTACTCCGGGTTTGTCCCCTAGTTTTAAAGGTAACCCTATTATGAAACTTGTTTCGTACTCTGGAAACTCTATGGAAATCCTCTCTGAGAAGCCAATGGTCAGTAAGGAGTCAGCCCCTAGTGCCCCTGCTTTTGGAAAATTTGGTAATGATCATTTTGAATCCCCCATTAAGGATGAAATTAATTCTGCCCTGAATAAGTTCAAGCCTGAGGATTTGGTTAGTATAGCGAAAAAAATTACAGATGGCCTTTTTACCATTTTCAAATGGACCTAGAAAGAAGTTTGTGACTTGAAAGGCCGTGTTACTGATCTCAGCAACAAGGTTATGGATTTAGGCTGAGAAGATCGGTAGGAGCGACATAGATAATGAAGAACAAAGAAACTCTTTTTGAAAAGGTAATCAGGAAGTTTGGTGTGTCGAGTCATAACATGTCCAAGATTGGACAAAACATTAGGGCCACTGTTGCAAACAACCACAAAATTGCTAGGCATAACACAATCATCATTAATGCTATGGTGGAAAAGCTTAAAAAAACCAAAAGGGTTCGCTGGTGGTGGATTTGGATGGGAACAGAGGAGGCAGCAGATCGGCTGGTGAAGGGATTTCAACTAGTACCAGGGAAAACATAAAGAGGAAAACCCCGACTTCTTCACATACGGTTCAAATTCTCAAGTAGGGGTTACAGGACATGCAGAATGTTGAAAAGGAAGCTGAGGAATTACTGAACAGCTTGGAGTAATGGGGTGTTTTGATTGCTAGTTTTTTTGGGCGGCCCTTTTTGGGCCCTGCTGTCTTTTGGTGCTGTCGTTTCCTTTTTGGGACAGCTGTCTGGTTGTTTGTACTTTTTACTGCTCTCTTGTTGTTTTAAACCCATTGGTTTGAGTCCCACAAAACTATTTCCTTTTAAAACAGTAGAATGGATCAAGCCCCAAAGTCTATTGATCTCGGTATGACCAGCCTATATATACCAACTAATCCTATCAAGTAAATAACACCAAATACTCTCATTACAATACTACAAAGACATGCACTCTGCACTATTAAATAACACTTGTTTAAATATCATTTGATTTGACGACCAAACAGTCAACACCTGAACTAATAATATTTTAAAATAATAAAAATTAAATCCCATGAAAGGATTTTTTTTTCTCTGAACCCAATAATATGTAAAAATAGCTAATAAAACAAATCACATGGGAAGTTAAAAACTGTTCGTCCTAAATAGTTTATGAATTCGTTTTCGCTCCATGTGACTTATGTACGGGTGTAAAGCTTGTTAGGTTGATTTCAGGCACTGTGCGGCTTCAGAAAATGCGACTCAATATTCGAGAAACTTAATTTTTTAAACGATATCTTATCTAAATAATATGCTTTCCTCTCGTAGGCATCTATAAATTTGTTCGCACTACCATCTGTTTTGTGCTTATAAATTACAAGAAATATATAGTCTGAAAAAGCTTATAACTGTGGGCTTCCTGTTATAAAATAGGATAGACTTTCACCTCTATAGGGGCTGCTAAGATGGGAAAAACAGCGTGCTGCTCAAACGTGAGAATGAAGAAAGGGCTTTGGACACCAGACGAAGATCTTCGTTTGATAAAACATATCGAAATCCATGGAGAAGGGAATTGGCGAACTCTTCCTATGAAAGCAGGTTGGTAATTTCTATATTATACTATGCGATTTTGACTGTTGCTTATTACTCTAATACTGTAATAATTGCTTGTTCTGTCAACGCTATGATGAATACTTACTGTGTTATTTCAAAGGCTTGCGGCGTTGTGGAAAGGCGTGCAGGCTGCGTTGGATGAATTATCTTCGTTCTGACATTAAGCGTGGTCATATTTCACCAGATGAAGAGGAGATGATCATAAGACTTCACAAATTGCTTGGCAATAGGTTAGCACTTCTTCGCTTGTTATGTTCCTACGCAGAACGTTTCTGTGTCTCATAAATATATCAAATGTGATTTGAACTCTCAACTTTTTAAGTTGACAATCTAACTGTAGCAGTAAATGTGACAAATCAATAATTTTATTTCAATTAATATTATATCTTAATAATAAAAAAACTATTTCTCATTTAATGATATCAAGTTTTCATAATACATATTGTTTATTGTTGAATCTGTTTTTAGATTTGATTAAGATATTTTTGCATGAATGTTTTGGATCAAACTCTGTCATCACGATGAATAATTGCTGCAGGAGAAAAATTGATTGATTGCAGAGCAAAAGAGATTAAAAAGATAGAGGAAAAGTGAGGGAGGATGCCAGAATAAATAAAATAATTAGAAATAATTTAAAAATTGACAGTTAGAAAATTCATAGAAAGAAATTAAATAACAAAATAATTGAATGAAGAAAATAAAGAAAAAAAAGAAGACTAAAACAATTAAAAGAAAGAGAAAGAGTAATATTAAATAAGAATAAAGAGTAATATCATTATATAATATTATTTTTTGTCTTAATTATTCTAGTCTTCTTTTGTCTCTTTATTTTCCTCATTCAATTAGTTTGTTATTTAATTTGCTTCTTTGAATTTTCCAACTCTCAATTTCCTTAATCTTCTTAATTCTTTTTTTGACTCATGCATCTTCGCCCCATTTCCTTTATTTTTCTTCTACAACTCTTTTCTTATTCTGATGATAGATGATGGTTCATTAAGTGATTTCCAAAACATTGATGAAAATATCTTACACAATGACAAATCCAACTTTTTCTATTTTTTTGACACATTACCATTGTTTAATCTCTAACTAGATCACTCTAACTAGATCGCTCACAATTGCTTAAGCTCTTTCCCTTTCCAGTAATTTAGATGTTCAACTTTTTTAGTGAACTTACTTGCTTTGATTTCTGTTCAAAATTGAGTTCTCCAAAATGGAACTGTCGTTAAAGAAAACTTGTTTCTTGAAATGTAGGTGGTCGTTGATTGCAGGCCGCATTCCTGGTAGAACTGACAATGAGATTAAAAATTACTGGAACTCTCATTTGAGAAAAAGGCCTGAGGCGATTGAAATCCAGATTGCTCATAAACAGCCAAGCTCTCAAGATAATAATGATTCTCCAATTTCTCACATTGAAGAAACTGCCCACAGTCTTTTGGCAACACAAGAGGTTTTTAATGCGAGATCATATGCTTTCCCAGACACAGTAAAGTCCATGCAAAGTTTCAACCAAATAAGTGATGGTTATTATGCTTTCACCGCCATTAATGATTTCAGCATTGTCCTCGACAATATGGGTGGTGTGCCATGGTGTTACGGGGATCACCTGTTTTCTTCAATGGCCTTGCCATGTAACTCCCCAACACCATTCATTTCTACAACAGGTACTCCAGCTGTTTATGAGAACATAACAGAGAACATAAACAATTTCAAGCATCTTGTGGGGAGTGAGAGCAATATGCAATTACCCAGCACATTGTTAAGAGCAGAGTGCGACATTCAAATTCCTTCATGGGGAGAGGAAATCGATAATGCTCTCACAGTCGACTACAATAATATGGGGAAAGCGGAGAACGGGAAAAACATGTATGCTAATTCAAGTACAACCATAGCAGAATGGTGGGAAACCTTTGCTCCTTTGTCTGATTGGCTGGATGCACCGAGCAATTATATTCTTTCTATTGAAGACTACTACTAATAGATTGTGTGTTGAGTTTGGACAAAAAAATGTTTACAAATTTGGGGCTATTTTGAGGTAGTTCAAGCAATCAAATTAATGTTGTGTAATCTACAACTTCTCTTTTTTCAAAAGCTTGATGGTATCAACGAGAAAAAATATAAAACACCTCAATTCATATTGTATTTGGAGTAGTCTTGTTTTTAACTAGATGAGAAAACTACATTGTAAGATCATCTAATAAAGTTCATTTTCATTCCGCCTTTATTCTTTAAAAAGTGAGTGGTATTTATTAGATTATAGATAAATATTATTGTTAAAAAGATAGATTCTAATTTATATTTTTACATTATTGTAATGATGAAAAGTGCATTTCTTGTATCTTTCCCTTTCATTTTCAACACACTCTCAATTGATAATTATCTATACAATGAAAATATATAATATGCATTTTATACTAAAATTTGACGCATAATCTAAACTTTACCTAATTTTTCTTAAAAATAAATTATTGCTTAAAATATCATATAACTTCTAATTCTAATTTTTTTAAAATTCTCATTCAGGTTAATAATAATGAATAATATGATTTTGATCATGATACACAAACGAATAAGCAAGACTTTTCTCTAAATATAAAAAATAATATTTCTTACTAATAAACTTTTGTACAAATAAATCTATGGTTTATTTGAGCATATGATAAAATTGAAAATTTAATAGATCCTTTCACTATTAAATTTATATATTTAAACATTAACCAATAGAAATATACTTAAGAAAATCCTAAGGGTGTATGGTACTATAATGAGATTTATGTAAAATACTATCAATAGGTGTAGGACCATCCTTAAATAAATCTATATCCCTATATGTATACATAGAAATAAAAATATTAGTTAATTGAAAATATATGTATAAGGAATGTGAACAATACTATAATAAAAAATGAGGCATCAGAAAAATTATTTATTTGAAAATTATCATTATCATGTGTGAAACAAATATCATGTGATGAATAAGAAAAATAAGGAAAATAAGATTGACAATCAAGATGTACCTAACAATTAAAAGAGTATCATACCATTAATCTCATGGATAGAAAAGTAATAAGAAGTTTGATAAAGGATTAAAATATGGATACAAAGCGAAATAAAATATAGATGAAATATACCTCACCATCCTTGTACTATAAGGAGATGATGTAATTAGGGATTAAAAGATAATATATAACAAAGTGTAAATCCATGCTGAAATCTTTTTTTCATATTTGAATGCAGACTAAAGAAAAAGTTTTGTGGGGATCAATGATTAAGATATAAAATTGAAAAGAGAACATTGGGGATTCAAAAAGCAGCCATTAACTAATGATTAAAGTGAAGAGAAAGAATTAAATACGCAGAGAAAGAAATAAAATATGAAAAGTGATGTAAAATATCAATTCACACATTTTTTTAAAATAAAAATAACAATAAATGTACCTTAAAAAATATGTGTTGAAATCATGTTTTCACCAAAAGATAGGTAGAATAGAGACACTTGACACACAAATATAATTAATGATATAAATATATAAGAAACTAAGAATGAAAAGTATGGATAAACATAAATGAGATTTAAAATATATATAAAACTAAAACTAAGC